>CAUYQG010097384.1:0-39748 GCA_963574415.1 Tarsius wallacei
AAAAAAAAAAAAAAAAGTGGTTGGTATCACACTCCCAGACTTTGAACTCTATTATAAAGCTACAATAATCAAAACAGCCTGGTATTGGTATAAGAACAGGCATATAGACCAATGGAATAGTATAGATTTTCCAGAAGCAAAACCTCAATTTCTCAACCAACTCATCTTTGGTAAAGCCTCCACCACCAACGATTGGGAAGAGGAGAATTTATTCAGGAAATGGTGCTGGGAAAACTGGCTGACCACATGCAGAAGATTAAAACAAGAACCCTACCTGTCACCATTCAGAAAAAAAAAATCAACTCTAAATGGATCAAAGACCTAAACGTAAAACCTCAAGCTATAAGAATCTTAGAAAATGAAGGAGACACCCTTATGGAAATTGGAACTGGCTACCAATTCCTGATCAAAATCACAAGTGCACATGCCATAAGAGATAACATAGACAAGTGGGACCTTGTCAAATTGAGAGGCTTCTGCAAAGCCAAAGAAACCATCAGGAGAGCAGGAAGACAGCCCACAGACTGGGAAAAAATATTTGCCAACTGTATATCCGACAATGGCCTAACATCTAGGATCTAAAAGGAACTCAAACGTGCCGAAAAGGAAAAAACAAACAGTCCCATTACAAAGTGAGCAAAAGATATGAATAGATACTTCTCAAAAAAAGATATACAGGCAGCCAACAGACACATGAAAAAGTGCTCAGCCTCACTCATCATCAGCGAAATGCAAATCAAAACCACATTGAGATACCACCTAACCCTAGTAAGAATGGCCATGATTAATAAAACAAATAACAACAGTTGATGGCAAGGATGTGGAGAAAAAGGAACACTTCTACACTGCTGGTGAGAATGCAAACTAGTGCAACCTCTCTGGAAGACAGTGTGGCAATTTCTGAAATAACTAGAAATTGACCTTCCTTATGACCCAGCAATTCCCCTATTGGGAATATACCCAGAGGAGCAAATCATTCTACAAAAAAGATACCTGCACACATATTCTTGTTGCAGCTCTATTCACAATAGCAAAAACATGGAACCAACCTTTCTGCCCATTGAAGTTGGACTGGATTTAAAAAATGTGTACATATATACAATGGAATATTATGCAGCCATAAAGAAAGACATATGGACTTTCCAGCAACTTAGATGGATTTGGAGTCTATCATAATCAGTGATCTATCACAGAAACAAAGAACAGAGTACCATATGTTTTCACTAATAAGTGGACCTTGAACAATTATAATACTATAAGAAAGGGACTGGCAGTGGTGGGAAACTGTCAGGGGAGGGGGGTGGGATTGGCAGTTGAGGGAAACTGCTAGGGGAGGGAGGTGCATACCTTATCAACAAGGGTACCTGCATAATCAACATCTGTATACCTAACTGAATTGTACCCCCACGTCTTTATAATAAAAAATAAATTAAAAAAAGAAAAATGCTCAGCTTCACTAGTTATCAAAGAAAAACTTTTTAGTTTAATGCAAACTCATTTAGCTTTCTTACATATTATTAAATCAGATGTGGAACACCTCCAGCATTGTTGTTCTTGCTCATTAGTGCTTTGGCTCTTTGGAGTCTTTGGTGGTTTCATATGAATTTTAGGATTGTTTTTTCTGTTTCTGTAAAGCAGTTCATTGGGATTTTGATAGGCATCTTTGTTAAATATGTAGATCACTTTAGACAGCATGGGAATTTTAACAATATTAATTTTTCTATTTCATAAACATGGACATCTTTTCATTTACCTGTTTTCAAAGAGCCAACCTATAGTTTATTTTTTCTTTTTTGTCTTTTATACCTCATTAATTTCTGCTATAATCTTTGTTTCTGCTTGCTTTGGGTTTAGTTTGCTTTTTGTGTATGTCTTTCTTTTTTTTTTAAGTTGGAGTCTCACTCTGTCGCGCAGACTGGAGTGCAGTGGCCGCTCCCGGCCCCCACAGCCTCGACCTGCTGGGCTCCGGCGATCCTACCGCCTCAGCCTTCCAAGTCGCCGGAACTGCAGGCGCGCGCTACCACGCCTGGCTAATTTTTTGATTTATTGTAGAGATGAGGTCTCGCCAAGTTGCTCAGGCGGGTCTTGAACCCGCGAGCTCAGGCAATCCACTCACCTCAGCCTCCCAAGGCGCGGGATTACAGGCTGAGCCACCGAGCCCTGCCGCTTTTGTGTGTATGTCTTAACGTGAATGGTTGGGTTGTTAATATGATATTTCTTTTTCTTTTTTCTTCTTCTTCTTCTTGTTTTTCTTCTTTTTTCTTTCTTTCTTTTTTTTTTTTTTTTTTTTTTTTTTTTGAGTTGGAGTCTCACTCTCGCCCAGACTGGAGTGCAGTGGCCGCTCCCGGCCACCACAGCCTCGACCTGCTGGGCTCGGGCGATCCTTCGGCCTCAGCCTTCCAAGTAGCTGGAACTACAGGCGCGCGCTACCACGCCTGGCTAATTTTTTGATTTATTGTAGAGATGAGGTCTCGCCAAGTTGCTCAGGCGGGTCTCGAACCCAAGGGCTCAGGCTTGTCCTTATCTTAACTTAATGGTATTGTCTTTATCTTAACTTTGTAAGCTATCTCATTTTTTATATGGAAGGTGGAATTTAAGTGGAAAGTTAATGTGATAAATTATTGTCATCCTGCCTATCAGTTATATGGTGCTTTAGAAAATATAAAGTAGGAATAAAATTTTCTATTTTAAAAGCTACCTGAAGTTTGTGCTTGTAACTTCCAGGGTGAAGAGAGGATTTTTCACTGGGATACCTGAGCTTTTCTATGAATGGGAAAAATACCACTTGAATACATTTCTTGGTTATTCAGAGGCAAAGTCCAGATCCTAATATGCATAAAAATGTAAAATGTTATCTTCTTCAGAGCAGGGCTGCATCTCTGAAATATTATTATACTATTAATGGACATATCTCCTATTTTAGCATCCTTTAAACACAGCTTGTTGTAGACCCAGGAGTTTTTGGGAGAGAGCACAAGACAGAGGTTTCTAATCTGAAGAGAAAGGGGCTTTCCTTCTCAGCAACAGGATGGCATGCTGAGAGGTTAAAGATGAAGGGAGTCAGTATAAGACCTCTGGAAATGGGTGCAACCTACAGGCTCTAGAAAAAAAAATCTAAGAACAAGTTTTAAAGCTTTCCAGATTAGTGTAAAAATTACTCTCCATTTATCACAAGGCTTCAACAAAGTTAGTAAAACAATAGCGTGATGTTTATCCTGCTTTGCTAAAAAAAAAAAATGGGCAAGGCTGTGTCAATGCTTTAGATCAAGCACTGTTGAAGACATGTGGAAATAAGGAGAACAACATGTGGAGGAAAGCAAAGTGGAGGACCAGGTACAAGACGGACAAGTGGTTTGGGGAGGATTGGAGAGGTGATCCTAGCGAGAGCTAAAAAAAATAAAAATAAAATGAGCCACATTTGAGGAACCTCAGAAGCATTTGAGGAGGTTTTCTCTTGCCAAATCAAAAAAGGGATCACAGAAAACTGGAAAACTAGAGATACATACATAAAGTACTTTGACATATGTGTTATTAGATGATTTTAGTGTTATGACTGAGAGACATGAAAAATATAACTGATTTGGTTTTGAGTCTTCTAAAGAGAAAAAATATGACAAGAATTCAGAATTCAATTAAGCTGCACAGAAATTAACTGAAGGAAGTTAGCTGCAAAATTAATTGGAATTCAACGTCAATTTCTAATGAAGTCAAGCTGATATGTTACTTACAGGAAATCTTAAAACCAGCAAAGACAAATCCCTCTCAAAAAAGTATTAATTGAGAGTCTCTTACTTCCATAGAAAGTATGAAAAAGAGTAAGGGGTGCCTATTAGGGCTTCACCCTCGTAGATCCTATGTCCTGACAACTTTACCTATCCTCTGAAATGGTAACCTCAGTTTAACTAGTTGGTTATCTCAATTTGCTTAAGCATTGTGACTGTGATGTTGAGATAGCTAATTATCTATCTATCTATCTATCTATCTATCTATCTATCTATCTATCTATCTATTCCCTCTTTTATGTTACTAGAACATCAGATTTTTTTAACTGAGTACATGGGTGCTAAGAATAAATATTATATTTCCTAGCCTTCTTTATAACTTTGGCCACATGAATACATTTTGTCAAAGGGATATAAGAAGTGGTGTGCAACATCCAGACACTATCTTTGAAGGGAGATGGATCTATATTTTTTCTTTCCCTTTTTTCCTTCCTCTGGTTGAAATATAGATATGATGGCTGGAGTTATAGCAGTCATCTTTGACAATGAGGAGACCCATAGCAGAACAACAAGATAGGTTTCTGACATTATGGAACTGCTGTATCAATCTGATTGCTTTTCCCAAGACTTTTACATCACAAGAAGCACATTTTTCTTTGTTCAGCTCTTCTGTAGTTGATCTTCACCCAGGTAAATTTGGAACAGAACTCTCAACTCACTTAAAATGAAAACATTTTATCTCAGTTGGTAAGTACGTTTCCTACCCATGGAACATGTGACAGAAATACAGAGATTGTATCAGTTATCTATCATTGCTTATAACACTGTGTAACAACCACAAAATCTCAGTGCCACAACTCAAGTTTCCTCCATGTGTCCCTCTTGCTCAGCAGGCTAGCCCAGATGTTGTATCATGGCAATGGCAAAGGTGCAAGAGAATGTGTACTTTTTCAAACCTCTACTGTTCTCATGTTTGTTAACATTACAGTTTCCAAAGTAAGGCATGTGCCTGGACTCAGAATCAATGGAAGATAAAATATATAATCTCTTGATGGAAGGAACTGCAGTCAGTTGGCAAAATCCATGGATACAGGGAAGAATAAAGAATTGGTGCCATTGATGCAATCATTCTTACCTTAGTACTAACGTTTTTAAAGTAAGCTTAGAATTAACTTAGGGGATAGGTTTTTATAGTCATTGTAATACTCGCTATATGTCTGGTACTTAATATATTTGCAATACAGAAGAAAATTTGGCATGTGAGAATATGAGAGACATAGATTGTGATTCCAATTTCAAATGTGTAATTTTGTCACTGATTTTAGTCTTTAAATTGATAGTTGGAAGGTATAATATAAACTTACTAAGTTAGTAAATAATACTGAGGGACCAAGATAACTCGAGGTTACCTAAGTTTTAAGTTGAATATTTAGATTTGCTAGCATTAAGTACTTATGAAAATTTCTCATTTAGTACTCTTCTTAAATGTCAGCCCTTCTGAAAGACTTTCCCTATTCATGAAAAAAAAAAAAAAAGACTATTTCTTGACTTTGTCTTCTATAGAGTACTTACCAGAATTTGGCATTATGTTATATATTTGTGTTACCTGTTTTACTCACTAAAATGTACTCTTCACAAAGGCTAGCATTTTGTTTTGCTTGCTGCTGTATCTAGAACACCTGTAAAGGCACTTGTTTTATAATAGGTACCCCAAAATTTACTGAATGTCTAAATGACGATTTTATTTTTAGGTCATGCATTTGAAATGCTTAAAAAGAAGTTTGAATATAATTTATAAATGCAATTTAAGTACTATAAGTGAATTAACTGAATTGCAAACAGGACTGATGATTTCAGTTTAGTCTGTTCAGTTTGAATGACTATCAATCAATCAAAAGTTTTCTAGTCGATGACTTAAAATATACTATGGATGTAAGTAGAGTAAAAGGATTTGTAAATTAGTTTTGAAGACTTAAAGTTAGGTTGCTAAATGTTGCTTTAGTAATTTGAATATTACTTTTTAAAACAAATTTTAAAAATTGAAAAAATTAAGTATGAGTAATAGTCATTTCTGAATACAAAAGCTATTCAGGGACTTAAAAGTCCTCACACTGTCCCCACAAGGTGTGTATAATGCACATGTAAAGAGACATGAAGCAGTAAACAGCTGAGTCCCAGAGAAGGATCAAGGAGACAATTATTTACTGATGTTGCTCTCACTGGAGGAATGATAATGGTGTATTACAGGAAATGTAAGGTTTGGGGTAAAAGGGAGGAAGGAGGTGCCATCTGTATTTTAAAGAGATGGGAAAGCCATTCCATTTCTCCAAAATGGAAATTGACTTCTGTCTCTCCAGAAATCTCATAATGAGTCAAGACATCAAAGTTGTAGCGGGAGAAGAAAAAAATATTTAGGAAGAATTATCATGGCATTCCTGCTATAGATACATTAAAAAGGGGGAAAAAAAACAATTTTCAAAGGCCCAATGATAAAAGTATGCACTGGGAGTGTTAAAATAGCAGTGATGTAGTCACAGAGACTCTAGTTTCCATCACAGCAGAATTTTCTGTTTTTGGCTTTACTTATCCACCATTTTGGTTATCTTGCCACATAGCAAACCACCTCCAAACTTAGTAGCTTAAGATAATTATTTTATTTTGCTCATAATTTTGTGGGTCAGGAATTTTGGAAGGGATCAGCAAGGCAATTTGTTTCTGGTTCAAGTGATATGAACTGAAAAAGATGGGACTGGGAGATCAAATTCCAAGAGGGATTTCTTATTCATATGTCTAAAACCTTAGTAATATTTGGCCTCTCACTTTTTAGAGCCTCTCTACATGGCTTGAAATTTTTACAGCATGGTGGTCTTAGTTTCCTTTCTTATTTGGTGGCGGGTTTCCAAAAGGCAAGAAGTAGGAGCTACAAGTAGAACTGAAATAGCATCACTTCCAGTGACTTCATTGATCAAAACAGTCGCAAAGCCTTCCCATATTGTAAGGAGGTGAAGATAGATGCCACTTTTTAATGACACAGTATCAATGTCACATTGCAGAAGGGCAGTGAAAATGGCAAAGTAAGGACCTCACAAAATTAACTTCTCCATAAAAATAATAACACTAGCAAAAATGATCAGAATCAATTTTTTCATATCTCTGGAAATTAACCAAAGGCTTAGAACAATCTGGGGAGCATTTATTCCAGAACTAGTGCTAAAACTCAATAAGAACAGCAAGCTTTGTGGCATTCTAACTTTCCATACTCTTATTCTTCTCTCATCAGTTCTGTGGTAGCATTAAAAATGAATATTCTCGCCGGACTCGGTGGCTCAGCCTATAATCCCAGTGCTTTGGGAGGCCGAGGTGAGTGGATTGCCTGAACCTGCGGGTTCGAGACCCACCTGGGCAACTTGGCGAGACCTCATCTCTACAATAAATCAAAAATTACCCGGGCGTGGTAGCGCACGCCTGTAGTTCCAGCTACTTGGAAGGCTGAGGTGGAAGGATCGCCGAAGCCCAGCAGGTCGAGGCTGCGGTGGCTGGGAGCGTGCCACTGCACTCCAGTCTGGGCGACAGAGTGAGACTCCAACTCAAAAAAAAAAAAAGCACGTGAGAGCTAGATGACTTCTACAAGCTGAGAGAAGCTGTCAACTTCCAGACAGAAAAGGAATGGGGACCTCAATCATACAACTGCTAAAAATGAATTTTAGGTGGAAGCAGATTCTCCCTCAGAACCTCTAGATTAAAGCCCAGCCAGGCCAACACCTTGATTTCAGGCTTGTGAGACTCATAACAGAAAACCTAGCCAAGTTCACCTGGAATTCTGGTCTATACAACTGTGAGATAATAAATGAGTGTTGTTGATGACCACTTGTATACCTAATCCTGAATTGTACCCCACATCTTTAAAATAAAATAAAAAATTAAAAAATAAGATATTAAGTAAATACATACATATATAAATAAATGAGTGTTGTTTTTAGCTGCTCAGTTTATGGTAATATGTTAGTGCATATGGTAATATGCTAGTGCAGTGGATTGACAGAGTACTACTGTGAAAACCTCTGTTAATTCTGGCCTTCTTCCCATGATCACATGAGTGAAACACACATCAGATGTTGCATATAATGCAATGTGAAAATGTCTGTGGCTAGTGATAGACATTGCAAGTTCAGAGATTTCTCCAATACAGATGAAGTCTACGGATTTAATTATTGTTGCATAGGTGATATGGATTTTATTATTGCTTCAAATAATATGTTCAAAATATGTTAGGGGGTTGGTTGTAATCCCAGCTGGGAGATATATGGAATAAGGCAATATTCCTACACAAATGATTAGGGGAATATGTGAGAAGGACATACATGATCCATGTACACATTTTCAACTTTATTTTTACAGCAGCGAATAAGGATGAGATGTATTTTCACTGAGGCTGTGAATTTAAAGGACTTGTGTAGAGAGGTTTTTGAATGCACAGTTTTGGAGACCTCTTTGGAAAATGAGTAAATAAACTTATTTAGGGTTGTCCTTTGTTGTCCAATTTTCTCTCACTGAAAATGTCCCTGTATCAAGCACAGGTGATAGCAATCAAAATAAAAATGTTAGTTATTCTGCAGCCCCACCAAAGTAGGAAATATTTCTGCTCTCAGGTGCTGCATCTCTCCGATTCATGGCCAGCTTAAGCAAATGCTTATTTGTATAGATTTTTAAAATTTCTTTATATTATCTTACCAAAGTCCATAAATAAAGCTTTGGTTTGAATGGAAAAGAATTTTAAAGATACAAAGAGCTGGGCTTGTTCTTTAACCCACAAAATAAGAATTTCCCATCTCTGTCATTCATTGTTATTTAGTCATATTCTCTCTCTCTCTCTTTCTTTCCCTTTCTCTCTCTTCCTCTTCTGCCTCTTCCCTCGACCTCTTGTTTTTAATATATATACCTCCCCCACTTCCATGCTAAAAATCTTTAGACTGAGCATAATTCTCATTTGAGGTTTTTCCTCTTGTCAACTAAGCACAGGAATTTTCAAAGATTAAATATGATAAGTTTCTGTGAAATAGTGAGATATACCTTTTGACAATTGCCATTTCATCCAAATGAAGGTTGAACTTTTGAACAGTTTATTTACTAGGTAATTCACCTATTCAAATGAACCTGCATTTACACAAATAATTTTTGGCACAAAGTTTTTGAAATTGCTTTGATAAGTAATGAACACGTTCCATAAGTAGGTCAGTTTCCTAAATAACATATTATTCTCTTGGATACAAATTTGTTCCTTAGGCTTAACTTCTTTCCTTCAGCCTTCCTCTGCTGTGCTGATTCTGGTGCTGATGCGAGAATTCTCTGGGGAATGATCATTATAGGGCAGGGGCAGAACCTGAAGTGAGATGAGACCAGGAGAGTATTACTAAGATTACAACCAGAAGTAGATAGACTATCTTAGACTATTCTATTTGCTATTCATTGCTCTCCTAGGTACACTGGTTGAGCCATTAATTACACAGATTAATGCAGTGAATCAAGTTGAAGTCTGTATTCCAAATGAAAATTTTCTGAGTCTGAGGCATCTGTGTAAAAGGTAAGATGTGCTACATTTCTAAAGTTGTATTCAAAATTCTGTTTACAATGGGTCACGAACTCAATGCCTCTAGAGGCAAGGCAGGTAACAATAAAAGAGATAATGGTGACTATATTAAATTGTGTGTGTGTACACTTTCTTAAGGGAACAGTCATTCTCCAACCTCTGCCTAATATTGCCATGCAGATTTTGAGACCATTGCCATCTTGCTCTAATTTCTTGAAAGAGAAGGCAGAGATATGAATTATTTTATGTGAATTCTCCCATTTATAAATGTCTATTTTTTTCACAAAAACTAAATACAATGGGCAGGACAAGCAAAACACTCCTTTAGGCTGGATTTAGCCACTAGATCAGTCAGTGACCTTTAAAATCAAGGGTTGACCAGACTCCATGGCTCAGCCAGTAATCCCAGCACTTTGAGAGGCCAAGGCGAGTGGATTGTCTGAGCTTGTGGGTTCAAGACCAGCCCTGACAATTTGGTGAGGCCTTGTCTCTACACTAAATCAAAAAAATTTATCCGAGTGTGGTAGCACGTACCTGTAGTTCTGGTTACATGGAAGGCTGAGGCAGAAGGATTGCCAGAGCCCAGTAGATCGACGCTGGGATGGCTGTGAGTGTGCCACTGCACTCTAGCCTGGGCGACAGAGTGAAACTCCAACTCAAAAAAAAAAAAAAAATCAAGAGTTCTGTGTAATCTCATTTCCCTCATTAGTTCTCTCTTAAAAGTGTACGTATTGAATATACAAACAAGGATATAATATTTTACATAAAATCAACCTAAGTGCATAATCTGGGCCTGGGAAATTTATGGAAAGTCAGTAATAAATATTACCACAGTGCTTATTTTACTATCTATTCATTAAATTGTGTGATGACACTGGGGAAAGAGGTCTGATAATTTATAATAAGAAACTGATAGGAGACTAACTTGGAAAACCTGATTAGACTTCAATAGAGAGTAAGTGACAGAGTCTTGGAAAATAAGTCATTTCTGGAGACAATTATATCTACTCTTCAAGGCTGTTTCTGAAATTAAAGCTTTAGGGGAGGATGTTGCCTAACCAGAGCTTACTGTAAAAAGGATTTTTGTGTTTCTCCTGGCAGGTTATGTGGTTGCCATGAATGAGTGTTAGAATTAGATTAATTTGTTGACTGAATCAATTAGAATTTCTGTTTGTTTTTAATCAGGTGTACAATATATTATGTTCTGCAACAACACTGAAATAGAGTTTTAGAACCACTGAGTTATTAAATGTAAGTGTCATAGGGACAACTAAAGCACATAAAATTCAAAGATTCCCAGAAAGTCATGTTTATTGTATTCATTGCACAGCAGGAACTGAGGCCAACTCCCTACCACAACCAGCCACATCCAGCTTTTGTGGGGACAGTTCCAGAGAAAAATGGAGGGTGGCTGATCACCATTTGGCAATGTATTTTCTGAGACCTCCCTACGCCTTTCTGACTATGGGATTCATCATTTATATTAACATAATAATAATGATTGAGGTAATAAAAGCTAGATCTTTCTCACATAAAGTTCAAGGACAATAGCAGAGGCTGGTAATGCCCTGCCATATCCTTTCACTGCTCACCTGTGCAGATAAAAGGCTTCTTACTGCAAACACCTGTTACTGTTAATCTCTGCCTTGGGGCTTTCCTTTTTTTCCCCCTGTGGTCAAGGAGACCAGCTCACCTTGTATTCAGGGAAAGGTGCCCAGAAATGACATTTAACCAATGACTGGTGGGAAGTTAGTGGATAAAAACACCCCAATTTATTTGACTTTTCAAATGAGGTATCTTTAAGATGTGAATCGGCATTTCCAGCAAATTCGCAGGTGATGCTTATCCTGCTGGTCCAGGGACTACACTATGAGAACCACTGTATTAAAGACATCAAGCCACATCAAAGACTGAACCATTTTAAAACTTGATCATGTGTTCTTTTGGTGGAATAATTTTCTACAATCTATTTTTAGTTGTGCCTCCTACCTATGGAAGTCAATTACTTGAAATAACTTGTAGAAAAAAGAATGTGATTTTGATTTTCTTGCTGTTAAGGTGAACTGTTTTGGAAGGCTTAAACCACCATTAATATTCATTAGTGGTATAAATTTTCTAACATTTCAGAGAAATTTGATTGTATTATTTCTAAATCTGATTGGGTTGAAAGTATTTTATTCTACAGATAAGCTTTACAATTGTAGGACTTTCATAAATGTAAGCATGAATTCTTTCACCAGAACATTCTTCCTGTTCATAATATGTCAAAATTTTAAATAAAGTACATTTGCAAATTTTATGGCATTTATTTCCTTTGTGATCATGTAACTCTTTAAAGGAAATAACACATCACTTCAGATTCCTGTTAATTTTACCTGCTATTGCCTCCTACCTAAATGAGTCACGTCAAGTATTACGTGCTGCTTCTCCTGACAAGTACCTGAAAGTTGAAGAAATTTTTACACATTGTGTCTTATTCTTCTCTCATAGTTTTTTTTAATGCATTATGGGCAGGAGATTACTTTGATGAGAAGAATTAGTGTGACGATGTTTAAGCAGAATGGCGCTTATCCTTGCCCTCCAGCCCTTATCGCTGAGAACTCCCGGCAGAAGCCTTATGTTGTCCTGGAACAGTTTATGGTGTAGCCTCATTCTCTGCTAAGTTTTTGAACACCAGCTCGTTTGCTTACCTCCAGTTGTCTCTATTAGTTCTGGGCTCTCCTGTCCCCTTCCTCATTGCTATGCTTCACTTCATCCGTTTTTACAAAAACAAAACACACACACACACACACACACACACACACACAAACTAACATAGGGCTTTCGTGTGTGGCAGATTTCTAGGTCTTGGAAATAACAGGGAAGGGAAAAGATGATGACAATACAACAACTCTGATAATCTTTTGTATTTCTTCAGGGTCGATTGTGATTTGATCTTTTGTATTTCTGATTATGTTTACTTGGGCTTTTTCTCTCTTTTTCTTATTCTGGCTAGGGTCCATCAATCTTGTTGATTCTTTCAAAGAACCAGCTTTTTATTTTGTTGATGTTTTCTATGATATTTTTGTCTTCTGTGTCCCGTGTTTGGGCTCTTATTTTTGTGATTTGGATTCTTCTGCTAAAGTTGGAGTTTTGGTGGTCTTCTCTTTCCAGCTCCCTTAGGTGAATTGTTAGGCTCTCCACTTGTGATCTTCCCATTTTCTTGATGTGTGCTTGTAGAGATATAAATTCCCCTCTTAGAACTGTTTCATGGCATTCCAGAGGTTTTGGTAAGATATTTCTTCATTTTCATTTGTTTCCAGGAATCTTTCCATTTCTTCTCTGATTTCAGTGTTGACCCAGTCGTTGTTCAGCATCATACTGTTTAGCGTCCATGTCTTTGTAGGCTTTGGGGAAATGTTGTTGGTTTTGATATTTATTTTTATTCCACTGTGGTCTGAGAATGTGCATGGCAAGGAATCCATCAACATCAGTGTTGTTGTGAGAGGCTGTGTTTGGCCTCAGTGAATTTTGTTTTGGAGATTTAGTCAACATATTTGCCCATTTCATGATGCGTGATTTATGAGTGCACCTTCCTATACTGTGCTTAGTGTTTAGCAGTTTTTGACCAAAAGTGGCATGACCCCATGCCTCACCCCGAGTGACTTTTTTTTTTGTTTCCCTGAATGAAGAAAAAGCCCTCAAAGGGAAATGTTTGGCTGATGTGGAAGAGGTGAAACAAAAAATGGCAGAAGCACTAACAGACATCAAAATCGACCAGTTCAGAAACTGTTTTGAGCAGTGGAAAAAGTATCTCAATAGGTGTATAGCATCAAACAGAGTACTTTGAAGATGACTGAAGTTTAAGCATGTAAGTATAGATACACGATTTTTTAGTAAATAAATTCTGGAGTTTTTTGGGTCCCCTCTTGAACAATGTCTTAAGGATAAATAAGTAAAGGCAAGAAGGGAACTTTACTTATTTCTAGCATTCTAGCATGGTAACGGTGGACCTCTCCATGAGGTTATATTTGTAACTGACCTTTGCTTTCAATTTTTGTTGTGATCGGGGTTTGTAATTCTTGGACCATGTTGGAATGAATCAAAATATAACAGATGTTTTACAATTTGCAAAACTGATTCCATGAAGTATGTTTCATATTGCCTTATATTTCTTATAGTTATCATTTTCCTTTCTCACCCTCACCAAATGCATGCACAGATGGATATTATAACAACATTGTGTGCAAAGCCCTTTTGGTAATTGTACTATAAAGCCATAGTGGGTTAATTAAATATAGGTAACTAGTTGTTATCAGAACATAATTTAAGGTCTCTATGTTTCAAGTTCACTATGCCATATGAGGAAAAATATAACAAAGTTATAACAACCTTTATATAACCTTTATTTAATGATACCAAAAGTTCTAAGAGGTCATTGCAAAAAAGTCTTATCAATCACTGTAAATATTTTGCAGCATAGTATAAAGAACACTGTATCCCTTTATCACAAATGCAATATGAGATCCAGGGCAAATAAGTTTTTTCATATCTGTAAAATTAGGGTTACAGTTCCTTCTTGTAAAATTCACAGGGTATTTATAAAAAAGAGAAAGAATGTGGCAAACTTTTTTTAAACATTATACATGAGATTATAATTCATTGACATATGTTTTTATTGACATTATATTTATATTCATTTGGCACCATTGCATGTATTATTTAGAAACTGTTGGTTGTACATTGGTCTCTTTCCAAGGAACTTAGAAGAGTAGTTTATATTGGTTATTCACTATATGTAAGTTTGTTTTAAAATAGTGAAATCTTCTATACCTCTTTAAATTTATGTGACAGATTTTAAGAGTCTAAAGGCAAGGACTCAAACTGTTTGCTTTACTATATTTGCAAAAGTAGTAAGGTAAATGACCAGAATTACTTGCCAACTTCATTTGTATTGCTTTACACTAGTAACATACAATTAGATTGACATCTTTTGCTTATTTATTTATTTTTAAGTGAGAAAGCAGGATTTATTGAGAGGACAGAGAAGCTGGGGACACGAAGGAGTTGCCCTATTTTTGTTTTATTGTTAAGATTAAGAGATAGCCTTGAATTTTCTGAGTATGGGGAAATCACTTACATCTTCTTAGTTGATACTCACCATTAGCCAGTAATATACGGGCCAGTAAGTATAAGAAAAGTCCTAGGTTTTAAGTATGTGAATTTATGATTACCTTTCCCTAAAGGACTCTATGGATTGACTTAATAGCTATTTCTTACTTGGGACTCAAGTTAAAGTTTGGGACTTGGTAAGGACGTCTTCACTCTCCTAGACTGACTCCCAAACTTCCAACCTGAGCACTTGTATCATCTGGTGTGTCTAAAGTGTCATCACAATGTGATTATGAGAGGAATAGGAGACAAATATAGACTTTAGTCATTAACTTGCAGCTTGTTTCCCATGGTGTGCTATAATAAAATTGAACACACAAACACATTTTACTGATCTTCCGAAGCCAACTCTACTAGTTGAACTGTATGGGAGTGATAAAAAATATAACTGTGTGAAATAATCTTGCAATTCCAAGTCAGGCATGTTATTTAACATATAGTCTCAGTTTAAGATGCAGAAGAAGGATTTATGATTGTGGCTAGAGAGCTTAGAGTTCTACATCTGTACTTGAAACTCACTTTGCCGATTTGCTGGCTCTTGTTTATGCTTAGTATAATGTGGGGTACTGTCTTGAAAAATCAAGTCATTTAATTAACTAATTCAGTCAGTTAAATTTTATTGTCATAAGAACATTTATTGTGAGATATATCTTCTCTGCAAATTTTTAAATGTACTATACTGTATGGCTTGTTTTTCAGTTCCATCTGAGACCTCTTTAAAATGGCTTTCACCGTCCATGTTTTCATCAGTAGTTGGGTCTTGACCACTTAAGTAATCTCTAAGAACTTCTAGACTTTCCCTAATCTCCTTTTTTGGGACCTCACCAGAATAACCATTAATGCTTCATTTACAGCAATATGGGCTTTTTCTAGCCTGTTCCTCCAAATTCTTGCAGCCTCTACCCATTAACCCGTTACAAAGCTGCTTATACATTTTCAGGTATTCGTCATAGCAATGAAGCCACGTTTCAGTACCAATTTTCTGTCTTAGTTCATTTTCTTCTGCTATAACAGAATACCACAGAATGGGTAACTTATAAAGAATATAAGTTTATTTAACTCACAGCTCAAGAGTTTAGGAAGTCTAAGAGAATGGTATCAGCATCTGGCAAGGGCCTTTTTGCTGCATCATAACATGGCTAAGGGCATCATATGACAAGAGGACAATAGTGTGTCACCTCAGGCAAATCTCATAGCTAACTTTGTAATTAATGATGAAAAACTGAAAGCTTTTCCTGTAAGATCAGGAACAAGGCAAGGATGCCCACTCTTACTACTTCTATTCAACATAGTACTGAAATCCTACACAGAGCAATTAGAAAACAAATAAATACTTGATATGGTGTCAATCTTCTTATATTTGTAAACGCTTGTTTTTGTGGTCTAACATGTGATCTATATTAGAGAATTTTCTCTGCGTGCTTGAGAAGAATGTATATTCTTCTACTCTTAGGTGAAATAGTCTGTATATAGTAGTTAGGTCCATTTCTTCTATAGTGTTGTTCAAGTCCACTGTTTCCATATTGATTTTTTTGGTCTGATTGTTCTAGCCATTATTAAAAGTGAGGTATTGAATATTCCACTATTGTATTGCTTTCTATTTTTCCCTTTAGTCAATGTCAATGTTTGCTTTTTATATTTAGGTTCTCTGATGTAGGGCATATATATATATATGTGTGTGTGTGTGTATATATATATGTGTGTGTGTATACACACACACACACACACACACACACACATATACTTGTTTCATCTTTCTGCTGCATTGACCCTTTTTAAAGTTTTTAAACTTTTTTTTTTTTGAGTCAGAGTCTCACTCTGTTGCCGAGGCTGAAATGCAGTGGCAGTGGCATGCTCACGGCCACCATAGCCTTGACCTTGCTGGGCTCACGTGATCCTTATGCCTCAGCTTTACAAGTAGCTGGAACCACAGGCGCATACCACCACACCCAGCTAATTTTTTTTTACTTATTGTAGAGAAGAGGTCTCGCCAAGTTGCTTAAGCTGGGCTTGAACCCCTGGGGTCAGGCAATCCTCTTGCCTTGGTCTCCCAAAGTGCTGGAATTATAGGCGTGAGCCACCACACCTGGCCTGACCCTTTTATCATTACATAATATCCCTCTTTGTCTCTTGCGACAGTTTTTGACTTAATGTCTATGTTGTCTGATATAAAAATAGATAACAATGCACCCTTTTAGTTACCATTTGCATAAAATATATTTTTCTAATCTTTCACTTTCAGCCCAGTGTGTAATTATAACTAAAATTAGTCTATTTTGGACCGTATGTAGTTGTATCTTACTTTTAAAAATTCATTTAGCCACTCAATGTCTTTCGATTGAGGATTTTAATTAAACTATATTTAAGGTAATGATTGTTAGGAAAGGACTTACTATTGCCATTTTGTTCATTGTTTTTTATATGTTGTGTAGTTTTTTGCTCCCTCTTTTCCTCTCTTGCAGTTTTCCTTGTGTTTCTTGTATTTTTATATTTACCTGCATTGTTTCATTTCTTTCTCTTTCTCTCTTTTATTGTTTATCATCTATTGGTATTTTTGTATTATTGCCATAAGGCTTATATAAAACATCTTATAGTAGTCTATTATAAGCTGATAAAATTTTAATTAAATATAAAAACTGTATTTTTACTTCTGCTGTACACACTTTGTTATTAACCACACAGCTTGCTTATTTTTATATTCATTAATATATATTTTCTCATTACTTTAAATAGTTTTTTCTATTAAGTTTTATACTAAGATTAAAAGTGAGTACTCACCACCATTACAGCATTACAGTATTATAGTATTCTGAATCCACCTATATATTTACTTGAACATTGAGTTTTATGCTTTAATATGCTTTTTGTTGCTGTATAATATGTTTGTTTCCATTTTTTCATTTCTTGGAAGGCAGGTCAAGTAATAACAAACTCTTTCAGCTTTTATTTTTTGGGGAACATCTTTATCTTTCCTCATTTTTGAAGGACAGTTTTGCAGAATATTCTTGATTGGCGGGGTGGTTTTTTTTTTCTTTTGGCACTTTAAATGTGTAATCACACTATCTTCTGGCTTCCAAAGTTTCTGATGAGAAATTATCTGATAGTCTAATGGAGGTTTCTTTGTACATACCAAGTCCCTATTCCCTTGCTGCTTGCAAAATATTCTCTTTGACTTCATATTTTGATTATGTCTCAATGTGTATATTCTGGGTTCATCTTATTTGTGATCCATTTGGCTTCCTGGATCTGGATGTCTTTTTTCTTTCTAATATTTATGAACCTTTAGGCATTATTTGTTTGAGTAAGCTTTCTGCCCCTTTCACTTTCTTTTTGTTTTCTGTTTGGTACTTCCATAATGAAATATATTGGTTTCCATGATGGTGCCCCATAAGTCTCTTAACTTGCAGTCACTTATTTTCATTCTTTTTTCTTTTTGCTACTCTGAGTGGTTAATTTCCAAATAACCTGTGTTTGAGTTCACTGATCCTTTTTTCTGCTTCATCTAGTCTGCTGTTGTACCTCTTTAAAGAATTTTTCAGTTCGGTGATTGTATTCTTCAGCTTCAAGATTTCTACTTGGCACTTTAAAAATAGTCTCTCTTTGTTGAAATTCTCATTGTGTTCATGCATTCTTCTCTTGCCTTCACTGAGCATCTTCATGATGGTTATTGTGAGCTATGTGTCAGACAGATAATGTATCTGTATTGTACTAGGATTTCTAGAGATTTATTCTGTTCCTTTTTCTGGAACACATTTCCCTGTTTCTTCATTTTCCTTGATTCATTGTGTTGGCATCTATATGTTAATAAAATCAGCCTCCTCTCCCAATCTTTGTGGGCTGGCCTTGGGCAGAAGACCCTCACCAATTAGGCCAGCCAGAGATTCTGGGGGTTTCTCGATTCTTTATCTAGTCCAAACTGCCATCTTCATTAGCAGCCTCCAGGCATCTAGAGTACGCCAGTAGCTGTCAGTGCTCTGGGACAGGAAAGACAGAAGCTATGACACTTGTGAGGCCTCAGGAAATGTTGAAACATTAGGCACAAAATCCAACTCTTTTTCTCCCCAGTAAGAAGCTGAAATTTCAGGGTTTTGCCCACTTACTATGTGGTGAGTTGCAGAAAGGGGATATAGCAAGTGTTTGTGTGCTAGTTTAAAGCACCATCTTTTCTTTAGTGGCCTGCAGGAGTCCAGAGTATACCAAGTGCTGTAAGAGCTCTGAGACAGATGAGACACATGCTAGTGCCTTGGACAGCCCCCATGAAAGTTGGAACATTGGATGCATGGTCCAACATTTTTCCTCCACAGGAAGAAGACAGGATTTCCCTTCCAATCATATGATTCTGTACTGGGGTAAACATTATGGCAAGAGAGTGTCTCAAGTTTTTCTACAGGCTTTAATATGGCTAATTTCACATTCTCACAGGGTATATTAGCCTCTCAACTGATCTGGGAAAGGGAGGGTCCAGGATTTCCTACTCCACCACCTTGCTGACTTAAATCAAGTAATTTAAAATGTACTAGAAAAGTTTACTGTTAAAGTAAATTGAGTGTGAAAAATTTATATATCAGGTTTTCTTAAATTACGCTCATTTTGCATTTAGATTTGGAATTTTAAATTAAGTGTATGATGATTATATTTGAGTTGAGAAGAACTTCTTTCATTTTGTCTAAAGAATAGTCCTTTATGTGAGTTATAAGGGGATGTACTCATAGATTTTTTTATTTTTTAACAATAGATGCTCATTTTAGGATTATGTTGAAGGCCATCTGCATTCAATTTATTCACAACTAGTTTTATGGTAATTCTGCATGTCTGTTCCTTTTTAAGTAATTGTAACATCTTCAGGTTCGGTGCACTAAAATGTGCATTTTTAAGGAAAATCTGACAATTTAATAATTCCTGCACATGGAACTTATAGATGATCACTGTTTAAAAATTAGTTTTATTGAGGTATAATGTACATACAACAATCTTCACCAATTTAAATTGTATAATTTGATAAATTTTGACAAATGTATGCAGTCACCACAAACAAATATATAACATTTCCATTACTCCACAAGTTTTTCTCTTGCCAATTTGCAATGTCTTTTCTGCAGTCCCAGATAACTACTGGTTTGCTTTCTTTCTTCATAGCTTTACCTAGTCTAGAATTTCATATACATGAAATCATACTGTGTGTAATTTTTAATGTCTGGCTTTTTTTACTTTGTATAATGCTTTTTAAGGTTTATCTATGTTGCTACTTGCATAAACATGTTGTTCCTTTTTATTGCTGAATAGTAGTGTGTGTGTGTGTGTGTGTGTGTGTGTGTGTGTGTGTGTTTGTGTGTATCACAACTTGTTTATTCATGCACCAGTTGGTAGACATTTAGGTTATTTCTATTTTGGGACTGTAATAAATAATTATGATCATTTGAACATAAGTATTTTTGTGGGTTTGTATTATTATTATTATCATCATCATTATTATTTGAGTCATAGTTGTACTCTGTTATCCAGGCTGGAGTGCAGTGGTTCAATCACAGGTTATCACAGCCTTGACCTCCTGGGCTCAGGTTATCCTTCTGTTTCAGCCTCCTGAGTAGCTGGGACTACAAGCGTGCATCACCATGACCTGCTAATTTTTTTTTTATTCTTTGTGGAGACAAGGTCTCACTATGTTGTCTAGGCTGATCTTGAACTCCCAGGCTCAAGCAATCCTCCCACCTCTCAAGGTGCTCCCACCTCTCCCTTGGCCTCTCAAAGTGCTGGGATTACAAGCAGAGGCCACTGTGCCTGGCCATTTTCATTATTCTTTAAAAAAAATACTAATAATACACGGGAATGGAATTCTATGGCTACTGGTGGCTATAAGGTTTAACATTAAAAGAAACAGCTAAAATGTTTTAAAAGTGGCTGACCATTTTTCATACACAGCAGCAATGTATAAGAATTCAGTTTCTAGCACATGATATGGTCAGTCTTTTTAATTTCAGCTATTCCTGTATATGCATATTGGCATCACATTGTCATATTAATTTACTTTTTCATAATGAATAATGGTCTTAGGTATCTTGTCATGTGCTTATTGGCCATACATATATCTTTGATAAAGAATTTGTTAAAATCTTTTGCCCATTTAAAAAAAAAAACAGGTTGTTTGTTTTCTTATTATTGGGTTGTATGTTTTTTAAAAATATATTCTGGATACAAATAGTTTATCAGATATGTTTTTGAAAATATTTTCTTTCTGTCTGTTACTTGCTTTTTTATTTTCTTAAGACTATCCTAAAACCAGAATTTTAATTTTGATGAGGCACATTTTATTGATGGTTTTTCCTTCCTTTTGTGGTTCATGTTTTTTGTGTCCTGAGATCTCTTTGCCTAACCCAAAGTTACAAAAAATTCCTCCTATTTATTATTCTACAAGTGTTATCATGTTAGCATTTATATTTAGGTCTATACATCATTCCAAGTTAATTTTTGTATATGGTGTAAGATAAAGTTTGAGATTTTTTGCCATATGGGTATCTAATTGTTCTAGCACAATTGTTGAAGAGTATTCTTTCCCCATTTAATTGAATTACTTTGGGGAATTTGTTGAAGATTTCTGGACTCACTAGATCCCTAGAGTACATGTGGTGAAGTAGTTTCTGAGTTCTGAAGACTTTGTTAATAACTCACCTTTACCACCACCACCATATTGTTTACTTTGCTCAGTGTGCTAAGTCTGTAGCTTGTACGTGTTTCTGTCATTGGTTTGTTTTCTGTTGCTTATAACCAAATACCTGAAACTGGGTTATTCTTAAGATACAAAATTTATTTCTTACAGTTCTGGAGGCTGGGAAATCTAGGGCCAAGGAGATGCATTTGGTGAGAGTCTTACTGTGGGGATTTTGCAGAATTCCAAAGTAGCACAGAGCATTACATTGCAAGAAGGCTAACTATGCTGAGTGTGCCGGTTCAGGTCTCTCTTTCTCTTATAAAGCTTCCAGTTCTACTGCTGCAATAATTAACTAATCCATTAACCTGTTGTTTCTTTAATCTATTCATGAGGGCACAACCTTCATGATCTAATCACCTCTTAAAGGCATCACCTCTCAATACTGCCATATTGGGGATTAAATTTCTGTGTGAGTTTTGGAGAGGACACAGCATCCTTGATGAAAAACGAGGTGATAAATTCATTGTCATTGAGTACACATGCAGTTATGTTTTCCAGCAAAGTTGTTTGTGTCATATCATATTTCTCAGTGAGGTAATATCCAAGTAGCTGATCAGCTTCTTGCAGGCAAGAACTATGTTCACTTCATCTATGTTCTCATGTGCTAACACATAATAAGCATTAAATACAGGCAGAAGGAGGAGGTGACAAGGGGTGGAAGGACAAAAAGTCACACCTATTGTGTACAATGTACACAGATGAGTGGTGGGTACACTTCAAGCCCAAACTTCTCACCACTATACAGTGCAATCATGTAACTAAAAACTGCTTGTAACTCCTAAAGATATTAACATTTTAAAAAGTATGTATTTGTTGAAATAAAACAAACAGAATATGTAAATTAGGCAAAAGTGTTAAATATTTTACTTATATGATTGCAATTGGTGTTGCTTTTACAAGGTCCAAGCAAATTTTCTCACCTTTTTAGTTGTCTAATATTGATACATAGTGCCAATGTCAACTTTTTTCCTACTATCATGGATGCAATCATATTATTTTTATTTTTTATTTTTATTATTTTTGAATCAGGGTCTCACTCTGTTACCCAGTGGCTTGATCACAGCACACTGAAGCCTCATTCTCCTGGGTTCAGGTGATCCTTCTGCCTTAGCCTTCTGAGCAGCTGGGACTACACGTATGTACCACCATACCCTGTTGATTTTTTTTTTTGATGGAGACAAGGTCTCACTATGTTGCCTAGGCTGGTCTTTAACTCCTGGGCTCAAGTGATCCTCCCTCCTCAGCTTCCCCAAGAGCTTGGAATATAGACGAGTGCCACTGTGCCCAGCTCTGGATACAATCTTAACTAGTTGGTTAAGATTTTCTTCTTAGAATCTGTTCTTTGACCTGATAATAAAGATAGGTCATATCTATTAGTATATGCCAGTTACTGTACTAAATGCTAACATGTATTAATATTACCTCATTTAGTCTTCACAACCATATGAAACAGTTACTATTATTATTCTTATTTTATGTATGAGGAACAGAGCTAGCAGGTTAAGTAAGTTGTCTGAGGTTACACAGGTGATCAACAGCAGATGGAATGCAGGTGGCCCTTAATTTAAACACCATATTATTATCGTTGGCTGGCTTCTTTGACAAAGGTTAAGTTGTAAATTAACTTTCATCTAAATTAAGTGTTGTCAGTCTCGGGGACTTGAAATATGACACAACATCTTTGATGAAATGTGAGATGATAAATTCATTGTCACTGAGTATACATGCAGTTATGTTTTCAGGCACAGTTGTTTGTATGATACCATATTTCTCATGGAGGTAATTTCAAATGTCTTTTAATTCTTGCCAAATATATTACAAAGAGTGTCATGATGTGATATTTAACTTGACATTTCCCCTTTAGAAAGACATTTCTTTGGGCATGAAAGCTATCTGTGTGTCTAGGGACTTGGTTGAAATACAAATGCCACAAGGCCAAGGCCCTCCTTATCAGATAATACCGAGTTTATTTATTTACACTAGACGTTATTAACAGAAGCTGGAAACAAAATTCAGTATGTAGCCAGATAAAGAGTGAAGCATCCTGGGAAGGATAAGACTTACAAGTGAAGGAAGCCTAAATGTATTCATAGTTCACATCACAACATTTTCCAATTCTAATGCAAGCCTAAATCTTACCTTTACCCAACTCCAGTTTTGTTTATAGTTACGAGTTTCAAACCAGTTTTCAAACCAATTTCCCAGGAATGGTCCTCCTCGCCCTATTCCAAAACTGAAGAATTTTTGTGTATAGCCCCCCTTTTCAATATGCCACTAACTATCTTTGAGAATTTCTCAGCACCTTCCATCTTTACCTCACAAGTCTCTAAAGTCTGGATTTCTGGAGATACATTCATTGTAATAGTCATGGCAATATTAAGAGGAATATCAAAAGCTAACTTTAAATAGCATTTTCATTTGTGAATTGACTCATATTGCATTATCTTCTTTAATCTTCACAACTACTCTATGAAGTAAGCTTTTTAAAACTACTTTATTTCATAGATGAGAAATTTGAGGCTTAAATGGATAAGTCCCTTGTCAAAGGTCACATGACCCATAAGTGGTAGAGACAGGACATGACCCCAGCTTTGTTTAACAGAGAAATGAATGTTCTTAATCACTACATCATTATGCTTCACAGAAAACCAAAAATGCCTCAGAAATGGATCTGGGACTAGTTTGTGAGCTAAGCAGAAGATAATATTAAATCATAACTTTCATATCATACATTGTTCAGAAAGCATGATCATATTCATTACCTGGATATGATTTGTATGTTGTTTTTGTTTTTCTTATGAAGTTACATTAGTAGCCTAGAAAGAATTTTAGGAAGACTTTGGAGGGATTTAGAAAGTATCTTCTAGCATAAATTATCAAGCAAGATTTGAGTGCAGAGAGCAGAGAATGGGTAAAATGAATGGGCATCTTCCATTGACTCTATTTCTAAAACTCGGTAAATCATCTAGCAAAATAAGGTATTCAACAAATATGTGGTGAATTTAAAAAAAAGAAAGAAAGTGTCTTCTGCAGGAATAAGATGAGGAATCTGATAACATGACCCTGGGGTGAGTGACAAGATCAATTTTTTTGCAATTACTTTGATGGATTACTTCCTTTCATTGCTTTGAAATGAATATACTCAGCTTCCTGACTAAATGATAGGACAGGGAATTTGAGAGGAGATAATTAAACGTATGTCTAAACTTTCTGATTTAGAATGTGTCAGTTTCTTTAGAAAGTTTTTTCTAGGACACATAGATTCTCGCGTCCCTTGAATATTTATGGTTTCACCTGAAGGTTAGAAGATGAAGTGGATGTTCTCTGAGGGTCCTAAGATTTAAAAACAAACAAACAATCAAAAACACCAAAACAAACAACTGAGTTCAGAAATCTTGTGTTCCAACTCTGACTTTTCATTACCTACTATGTAAGCTGGAGCAAGACTATCTCTGAACTTCACTTTCTTCACTTATTAAAAAAATATAACTATATGACAACTAAAAGTCCTTATGCCTCTAAAATGTTTTGAATTTGGCTCTATTTCTAATGTTTTCTAAATTTATATGATCTTTATTTAAAGTAAATCCCTTATAATACTACCACTACTGAAGAGTACCATAGAACAGTGGTTCTCAACCTTTTGGACCCTGAGTCTCTCAAGAATTTTTGTGGCCCCCAAAGATCTTTTGTTTGTGTATAGATTAATACATCAATATTTATCATATTAGAAAGTAAAACTCAGAAATTTTTTAAGCATAAGAATATAAAAGCACATGTTTCATCAGTCATCAGAGCGATTATATCATCACAGGTCATATAACTTCTGGAAGGCTCCACTGTACACTTGTGAGGAAATGAGGGTATGACAGGCAAGTAAAATCTTAATATTATTATAAAAATAATTTTTATTTCACAGACCCCCTGAAAAGGTCTTGAGGATTCCTAGAGGTTCTCAGATCATATTTTGAAAACTATTGCCAAAGATCTTTGTGTATTTATTTATCATTTATGAATGAAAGCAGTTTAACATTTAGAGAGTTCTTCATTCTGTCTCTCCTATCCATGCGTGGTTTCTTCCTCATTTGGGGGTTAATGTATTAACAGGACAGACCTTGTCCAAGCATGATTGTATAATGTTGCTATTCATTTCATCTCCTCATATGGACGCCAGAATCTAGACCCTATTTTTGGTAGGATCCAAGTGGTTGAAATACATCTTTGTTATAGTCAAAGGAATTCTCTTAAAGGCTTTAAAATAATAACTGAATAATTAATTTGAAAAAGATGAACACACATTGTGGGATAAACCAAATAGTGTATACCAAATAGTTTGAGAAATATTTAGATACACAAGTTAAAAATAATATAAGGTAAAATTCTAATATTAACTTCCAAGCATACTATATTTAGAATGGGTAACACTCTCAGGAATGTGTAAGGGAAATATCTCGTTCATGTCTGGATTTCCTTCTCTTTTAGTCATCTGAGTTCTAAGTCATTCATTGATCATCTGCTGTTAACCCCCTTTCGAACCCACCGGACTTCTCGCTTCTGCATATAATGAATTTTCTATCCGTTTTAGCGGTTTCTCATTCTTTCTAACTATAATTGCTTAGAGTTTAATCTTGAAGTCCAGAATTCTCTGCATTTATAATGGCAAAATATTTCCCTTTGAGAACATTTTTTATCCAGGAAAACAAAAAAGTCACTTGTGGCGAGATCAGGTGAATAGATAGGGTAGGGCACGGGGGTCATGCCATTATTGGTCAAAAACTGCTGAATACTCAGCGTGGTGTGGGCAGGTGCACTTGCAAATCACCCATTATGAAATGGGCAAACACATTGAGAGAATCTCCAGAGAGCAGAATTTGAGTCATAAGGGGCAACAAAAAAATACCTGGTTTTCCAGGTTCAGTGGTAGTAATGAAACATGTGTTGGAGGTGTAGGATCAACTAGAAAATAAGGTTAAGTTTAGAAAAAAATGTGGCTAGTACTTTATAAGGTTGTTTTCTTCTCTGCTCTCTCCTCTCTCTTCCATCCTTCTAAATATATTCACTGGTTGCTTTCTATATACCTGGAATGATGCTAAGTACTGAGGATTCAGCATTGAACAAAACAGTTTCTGTCCTCATCCAGTTTACATACTAGTGGGAATAAAGATGCTAAGCAATTAACTGTAAGTGTATTAAGTATTAAGGGAAGAAGAGGATGCTATGTATTAACAAAATCCTAAACTTGTCTGAAACTTCAAAGAACAAGAGTTCTATGGAGAGCAAACTTGAGGCTTAAAAAGACTGATTTGCAGAGCCAGATTAAGGGCAGGTAAACAATGCAAGAAATGCAACAGAAAATAATTCTCAGAGAGAAAGATTACTATATGATTCTGTCTTTGATTGTAAGGAATATTTAATTTACTATTTGGGGTTGGGTGGGTTTGGGCAGTGAGAGATGGGGAATCATTGAAGGGTTTTAACCAGGAAAGTAGCATGCTTTTATGTTTCAAA
The DNA here is from genome assembly GCA_963574415.1 of Tarsius wallacei. Classification (NCBI taxonomy): domain Eukaryota; kingdom Metazoa; phylum Chordata; class Mammalia; order Primates; family Tarsiidae; genus Tarsius; species Tarsius wallacei. The sequence goes on from CAUYQG010097384.1 coordinate 26,675, forward strand.
AAAGGTCATGATGATTATGGAGTTGAAAAGGAACTGAAGTTGGGCTAAACTAGGACAGTTACTATGGTATCATTAGGGTCCCCAAAATATCTGATGGGTGATTGATCACTCCAACAATTCCATAGCACTACAGTGGTTTAGCTTAGCAATCTGATGGGTAGATATAATGTAAATATTGCCTATACTATTTTAGTTTTATTTATACTTGCCAACCCAATTTTGAATTTTATGGCTCTAATAGGTATTTCATCATAGAACCTGGACTTTAAAACATAATGGGCCAGGCGTGGTGGCTCAAGCCTGTAATCCTAGCACTTTGGGAGGCCGAGGTGAGGGGATTGCCTGAGCCCATGGGTTCGAGACAACTTGGTGAGACCTCATCTCTACAATTAAAAAAAATTAGCCAGGTGTGGTAGAGCGCACCTGTAGTTCTGGCTACTCGGAAGGCTGAGGCGGAAGGATTGCCTAAGCCTAGCAGGTCGACGCTGGGGTGACCGCGAACATACCACTGCATTCCAGCCTGGGCAATGGAGTGAGACTCCAACTCGGAAAAAACAAACAAACAACAACAACAAAAACATAATGACTGTAAAAATGCCAGGCACTGTTCTGAGTACTTTATAGATATTAACTCATTTAATATGCACAATCTTATACTCACACTTCTTTTGACAAGAAGCTAAAGGGCAGGGAAATAATTTGTCCGAGGTTGCATAGGTTAATTATGGGAAAGCTAGAATTCAAACACAGGCTGTCTTTACTTCAGTGTTTGAGTATGATCTACTGTGGCATATTCACTTTTTGTAGTTCATCATCTATGTAGGGAATTCATTGCAATACATCAACAATTGTATTTTCCTGTTGAAGTAACTTCTCTTCAGCTATGTTATTTGCCAGCCTGGCTATGTTTGTTTTACAACACTGTAACTTGACTGGAATACATGAAATTTTTATTTAGATTATCATAGTCCCAAAGTTATGGGCTCTTTGCTTTTTCCTCTCTTATTTGCTTTATAAACACATATGTGGTGCTTTTTCTTTCTTTTTTTTTTTTGAATTGGAATCTCACTCTGTCACCCAGACTGGAATGAAGTGGCTGCTCCCGGTCACTGCAGCCTCGACCTACTGGGCTCCGGCGATCCTTCCACCTCAGCCTTCCAAGTAGCTGGAACTACAGGCACGCGCTACCACGCCCGGCTAGTTTTGGATTTATTGTAGAGATGAGGTCTCGCCAAGTTGCCTGGGCAGGTCTCGAACGCGTGGGCTCAGGCAATCCACTCACCTCAGCCTCCCAAAGTGCTGGGATTACAGGTTGAGCCACCGAGCCTGGCCTATGGTGCTTATTTTGTAGTAGGTACTATTATAAGTGTTTCATAAATATTAACTCATTACAACCCAAAGAGGCATGTATTATCAATATTTCCAGTTGAAGAAACTGAGTCACCAAGGTCTTGAATAATAGGGCCAAGGTCAAACAGCTAATAACGGTGTATAAACCCAGGCAATCTAGCTTAGAAGCCATGCTTTTAATCTCCAGACTGGACTCTTCTTATCTGGAAGAGTTCAGTTTAGTCCCAACAACTATAATTTGTTGGATTATGGGAATGAGTATTTCACCTTTCTAGTCTAAATACTTTCAGTTCTTCTAATCTTTCCTGATGGTACAGTTTGGTAATTATGTGCACTGATATATTAACTTTTCACATAAAAGCTTCAAGTATGAAGTTAAGTTCTGTACTCTATAAATTCTTTTCCAACTTCACTGAAGTATAATTGGTCTATTAAAAAGTGCATGCAATTAATGAATATAATCTGATGAGTTTGGACTTGTATATATTCTCAAGTTACTATCACCACAATCTAGGTAATAAACATATCCATCACCTCCAAAAGTGTTCTTGTGTACCTTTAGGTTTTGTTTTAGTAGTAAAAATACTTAATATGAGATCTACCCTCTTAACACATTTTTAAGTTCACAGTACCTTATTGGTAACTATATATAGCCTATAGATTTTTAAATTTCCCATAGACTTCAGAGTGAAGAGCTATCATAGATTCTCCACAATTTGCTTCTTGATTGATGAATATGTCTTTTATTTCCATATTAGAACTGATATGCTAAAAGCTTGTCTAATTTTGGGTCCTAACACATAAACAGCAACAATAGAAATCCAATATTTCATTATAGATATCCCCAAATATGAACTGAAATGTGACTCCTATTAGCATTCTTCTCATATCACGTGTATTATCAGTTGACCCTCCATAGCTGCAGGTTTTGCATTTGTGGATTCAACCAACTGTGGGTAGAAAATATTTGAAAAAAAAAAGATACAACAATAAAGAATAACAAATTAAAACAATACAGATAACAATTATTTGCATATCATTTACATTCTATATGGTATTATTCATAATCCAGAGATGATATAAAGTATATGGGAAGATGCACATAGGTTGTATGCAAATACTATGCATTTTATATAAGAGATTTTGGCATCCAAGGATTTTGATCTCTGTGGAGCAGCGATGTTGTCCTGGACCGATTCCCCAAGGATACCAAGGTTGACTGTACTGGAGAATAGAAATCATCTTTAAAAGGTTTTATGTTTAACTTTTGGTGGAGCTGTAGGTTTCTAATTAAGGAAAACCACTTATTATCAATACATCAAATTAGCTCTTTGTCATTACTATGCCTTGAACAAACATTTGAAACAAATGCAGATCTGCTCCTTGCAATTCTGTTTCTTGATGGACTGAGGTAATAAGAATATCACTTTAACTTTAAATAACATTTCTAGTTTTCAGAACATTTTTCAGGAGTATAATCTCATTGGATATTTTCAAATTTCTGTACTGTTTTCACTTCATTGCTTTTTTCTATTTCAAACGGAAACTCCAGGAATTGCCAAAATAATAATGCTAGATAGGACGTGATACAGAGTTGCAGAGTAAATATCTCAGGTTGAGCTTCAGCTCAGTAAAATGAAGCCCTGTAACTTCTGTCATAAAGGATAGCATGACTCACAGTATACATCTTAATTTTACAAGTGACTAATGCTTTACAGATGTGTGATTGTTTGGCAATTACAATGACAAAGAATGCCTTTGCCCCGTTTTCTGTCTTCAATCTATTGCCTCTATCTCCTTTGACCTTACAAGATTTACCATGACTGTAAAATGGTTTTCATTACCGAGATTACTAAAAACTACCTCCTGGTTGACTTTTGTTTTTCTTGTGGTTATTGTTGAACTACCCACGAAAAAACAAGAGCTTTTAGAGTTGAAGGACCATCTAAATCTTTTGGGGAAAAGCAAATCCATCCAAACAAGAAATCCTGGGTTATTTAATTATTGAGGAAACATTATTGGCATTAGGTATTCAAATATCAATAACATATTGGTCTATCTAAAGAACTTTTAGTCTTTGAAGCACATGAAATCAGAATGAAAGTACTTGGAACTAATACCTGGATAGTCTACTCAACTGTCATTCCTACATAAACTGAGAAGTAGGATAATTAATATTTATTAATCATTTGATATACACTAGATGTTTTTGCACGTATTATCAAATTTAATTCCTGTACAGTTTATGAAGAAAGGAAAATATACAAATTTGACAGATGAGGAAATCTAGAAAGGTTAAATAATTTGCTTAAAATTACAGAGTTAGCAGAGCTGGGGTAGAACACAGCTGTGTCTGATCCCCGTGTTTGGTCTGGGCTCTTTGAATTACATCACTACTTATTCTACCTCATGGATACCCATTACTCCAGTTTGGCTTTTCACACGGAAAAAGAAAATCCTAATGAGAAAAGAAAAAATAGGGAGGGGAAAAAACAAGGAAACAAACCAGAAAGTGGTTTGGAACAACAACTGTGGCTAAGAAATTATGGAAAGTTAGACTGTTGGAACAACTGCTATCTTACACCATAGGTTAGCACATAGCATATTATAAAATACCATGTGCTAGGGTATGAGACAGGATAATACATGGGCTATTTCCAGTTACTATGACTTGTGCATATAGTACTGAAGAGGTAATTGCAAAAAAATCAAGACTAAAATTTATTCAAGGGCCAGATAATGCAGGGTGTCCTAGAGTAGAGATGTCAAACTTGGGTGCAGAAAATGATTCCTAGCAGTGCAGAAATATAGTAGAATATTTATACGTGTGTCTGTGGGTGGGGGGGGAGGGAAGGAGGAGGAGGAGAAGTAGGAGGGGGAGAAGTAGGAGGAGGAGGAGGAGAAAGGGAAGGAGAAGGAGAGGGAGAGGGAGAAGGGGGGGAGGGGGAAGGGGAGGAGGGAAGATGAAGGTAGGGGAGGGAGAGAAGAGAAAGATATTGTCTTAGTATTATTTAATGGATAGAATGATCTGAACATGCATACTTGGTTTATACACTCAATGGTTACTTCATGAGCAGGAAGTCTGAGGTAAGAGTAGTTGTTCCACAAAGGTGATAAATTACAATGATATATTTGGTAAGTCTTTAGGATTCAGCATATTTCAAAGTGTTGCAGTTCTTGTGGGCCTGGCTAAGTGGATTCATGCATCATTTTACCTGGTTTTAACACAGTTCAACCTTACAAAATAGAAAAGCAGATAAAAAGATCATTTCAAAGATACACTATAGGGTGATGGTAATACAAATAAAAAACTGTTCATGTGAACAACAAAAAAATGGCAGATAGGACACTTGCTCAACTGTGACCACAACTTGCTGCCAGTTACATTATGAAGCAAATGCAGTAATGAGCTAATTCAGTCTGACAATAAGACAGCCAAACATTTTTGCATTATCAAGAAGTTTCTTTGACATAAGGATTTATAGTGAATATAATTAATTCCCTAGGTATATTCTATGTATGGAGATAATGATTAATAATATGGATTAAAGGGGCTAATCATCACTGTAAAGGCATTAAAAAAACTAAATGTCTGTAATTCTGTTCAGAAATTTATCATGTGATCCTACTCTAGATTCTTTAAAAAATTCACTAAATTAAATCATAATTATTTAGAGACATATTTCTTAGAAGTAAAAGATAAAAAGCCATAAATCCCTGCAGATACATTTGTTCCTGCCATTATAAAAATGACTAAGATAATACAATGGGCTAAAATGTATTGTTTAGCCAGCAAGTACTGTTTTATTTTTTTAAAAAATTAGATTCAAGGGATGCATGTGCAAATTTCTTACAGGGGTATATTGTATGATGGTGAGATTTCAGCTTCTTTTGAGCCGCTCACCCAAAAGATGAGCAGGGTATGCAATGGGTAGTTTTTCAACCCCTCCCCTCCCTCTTTTCTTCTTCCTTTTAGGAGTCCCCAGTGTCTATTGTTCCCATCCTTATGCCTGTATGTATCCAGTGTTTAACTCCCACTTATAAGTGAGAATATGTGTTATTTGGATTTCTGTTTCTGTGAATTTGCTTAGAATAATGGCCTCCAGCTGTAGCCACATTGCTGCAAAGGTCATGATTTTATTCTTCATTATGGCTGTGTAGTATTTCATGGTGTATATAAGCAAGTACTCTTTTAAGACACATAGGAAACATGACTGCAGATTTGAAAAAGCATGTGAAAATCAACTGCAGGGTTAATATACACATATGCATACTCACATACACAAGTATTTTTACCAACAACGCATCATCAGAAAAGATCACCAAAATTATTTTAATAGGGTACTCCAAAATCCTATTCCTTCGCTAAAGGAGCAATTAAGCATAAATTGTCAGAATCAACTTTTTTAGGACTCTGAAATATATTCCCAGTCTTACAATAACCCGGGTAGTGTTTAATGAAGAAAGGAGCTGTTGAAGTTTGGCAAGAGAACTTTGCTAATTTAACTCTTCATTTACCATTCCCTTCTCCCACCAGCTCAGTGGTGGCTGTAATAAAAACAGCAAACCACATACCTGGTGCAACTTGCTGGCACCAGAAGGAGCAACACAAACCGACTCTTGTAGAATTGTGCATTATCAAAAACTAAATTGATCAAAGGCTTCGATGGAAGGACATTATGCTAGGCGAAATAGGCCAGAAACAGCAAGAACAATGCTGCATGATTTCACTTACATGTAGAATCTAAAAGTCAAGTACGTGAAACACAGAGACCCAGGGGTCAGCAGGTAGGAGAAAAAGGGAAATGTTGGTCAAAGGGTACAAAGTTGCATTTATATAGGATGGAAAAGTCTAGAGATCTAATATATAGTATGGTGATTATAGTCAATAATACTGTATTGCATACTAGAAATTTTCTAAATAAATGTCCATCAATTGATGAGTGGATAAACAAAATGTGATATATCCATATAATGGAGTATACTTTTCATAAAAAGGGATGGAATGCTGATACACAATACAACATGAATGAACCTTGAAAACATTATTGTAAGTGAACAAAACCATTCAAAAAACACATAATATATGACGTCCTGATTTGAAATATCCACCATAGGCCAATCCATAGAGACAGAAAGGTGAATGCTTGTCAGGGACTGGATGAAGAAAGGGATGGGGAAAGACTGCTTGGTTAATGGGTTTTCTTCTGGGATGATCTCAAACCAGGCAACGTAGAGACCAAAGGGAGGCCCAAATTTTACCTATATGATGACCACTTGTATACCTAATCCTGAATTGTACCCCACATCTTTTAAATTAAATTAAATTTAAAAAAGAAATATATATTTTATAAAAGAAAAGGTCCTAGACTTAGGCAGTGGTGATGCTTACACGATATTGTAAATGTACGAAAGGCCACAGAATTGTGCATTTTTAAATGTTGAATTTTATGCTAAGGGCATATTACCAATAATAATTTTATAAACAGAAATAAAATGATGATGCAAACATGATAAAGCAGACATATCCCAACCCATGACCCATGGGTCACATGCTTTCAGGACATCTAGTAATTCAGCCCCACAAAATCTTTTAACATCATGTATTTGTTAGCATTTATTTTCTTCATGACCACATGCATAGTTCCACTTTTGAAATTCTGAAGCAATATTGTGCTTGAAAGGAAACTTAAATTATGGCAAGCTCAAATTATGGAAAATAATTTAACACATTTTGTTACAATGACCAAGTGCAGTCCTGTGAGCTGCCAAAAATGTGCAGCTTTGCTTTCTGTCTTAACAGAGTAATTTGAAAACAGATTTCAAGATTTCCAGCAAAATGATAACTATTTTTCTATATTTGCTACACCATTTTGAGTTGACATTAATATTTTAATGCAATGCATAGAGTTGCAAATTAGACATCCAATTGAAAGACAAATTTGACCATGTCTCTTTCTTGGACTTTTATATGATCTATCTTTCTATAGAAAAATATCTCTCCCTTCACAATCATGCCTTATTCATGACATCACATTTTGGCAGCACATACATTTGTGATCTGCTATTTTCAATTATGAAGCACATGAAGAGCAAAATTTGAACAAGTATTTCTGACAAGCTTTGAGAACTCACTAAGAATCACGACCACTTCATCAAACCAGACACAGAATAGTTTTACAAAAACAGGGCCAAATTTCCCACTAGTTTTACATTGTTTTCATTTTTTCTAAACTTTATAGTAGAAACATATAAAGATAAAAGAAGTCATTATACACTAACTCTATTATGTAATTTATGTATGGCCCAAGACAATTCCTCTTTACTCGATGTGGCCAGGGGAAGCCAAAATTTTGGACACCTCTGTGGTAAAGTGTGAACATCTGAGGGACCTGATTGAATATGAGAACTATTTGTGTATTTATTTTAATTTTGAAAATTTTCTATAAATCTGAAATAAGTTTAAAATAAAATGTTACAAAAAGTTTCAAGACTAATGTATCTAAATAACAGATTAAAGGATTACTCTTAAGTAAAAAATAGGCAACTCTTTTACTAAAGTTGAAGGATGAGAAAGAAGTATGAGTAAGTATTAGTTAAATTTTTAACAGGAGCATTAGGGTCATGAGATCACCTCTGCCTGGGATGGGATGGGTTTTTTGTTTTAGTTTTAGGTTTTTTTTTCTTTGTAGTAGGAGGTTGGCAGGAAGTTAGTGCTTTTGCTGAAAAGTGCTTTTTCTAAGAGTGTCTTAGCTTTGTACCCCCAGAGGCTTATACTGAGACAGGGTCTGTGTGCTGGATTTGTGTAGTTTATTTGAATGGTAATTCCAAGAATCACCACTAAAGTAATTAAGGAAGTTAGACAGGGAAGGGAAGTCAATAAAATGTGTGCTATGAAGCAGGTGTTTGTTTTGGGCAACTGAGGTTCAATTCTGCTGGGAAGCTAAGAAACAGCAGAACATAAACCAGAATTATCCCATTTTAAGGGCAAGAGAACTGGAGTATGTATCCTCCAATTCCCATCTGTTATTGGCTGAGAGATGTTCCCAGGGACATTAACTTCCCAGGACTTCCAATTGTTCCCAGGCCAGCTGAGATAAAAGTTTTCAGTTGAGCGTTGTCTGTGCTTACAGTAGGTGAAGTTGGCATGTACTGGAATGATGGGGCCTCAGGGAATATTTGAAGGCACTGACAGCATCTGCTATGGTGATTTAGTAAGTAAGGGAAAACATGGTTTGAAGAAAGGGATGGGAGTTAAAATAATTACACTAATTAGGAGTTGGCAAAGGGACAAGATAGGGAACATGATTGATTGCTATGCTGGCTTGGAAGCTTGACGAAGGTTGATGTTCACGGATTTATCATGGTGCCAATTCTTCCATGGCCACAGAGGAGGTCGAGTATGGAAGCTGTGAGAGCAGTTAGAAATTTGACTTATTTTGTTTTTCTTAGCAGTTGCATATACATGTTAGCACATCTCACTGAGACTTTGGACAATGAAAACATTTGCTTTTATCTTTTTTTTTTTGAGTTGGAGTCTCACTCTGTCGCCCAGACTGGAGTGCAGTGGCCGCTCTTGGCCACCGCAGCCTTGACCTGCTGGGCTCCGGCGATCCTTCCGCCTCAGCCTTCCAAGTAGCTGGAACTACAGGTGCGCGCTACCACGCCCAGCTAATTTTTTTGAATTATTGTAGAGATGACGTCTCGCCAAGTTGCCCAGGCGGGTCTCGAACCCACGGGCTCAGGCAATCCACTCACCTTGGCCTCCCAAAGCGTGGGATTACAGGATGAGCCACCAAGCCCGGCCTGCTTTTATCTTTTCAGATGAAATACAGTACTCTCAAACTTCCTTTTGTGTATTTCAGTTGTTGATTTTGAGAACACTAATAAACAAATTTACATTTATATCAACTGTTGTTTTCAGGCTTTTTGGCCTTAGGTAGTAGTAAATTTCACAAGGTCATGAGGCTAAATCTCCTTCAGCATTAAATCCATGTGAAAGCTTAGTACATAGTAGTGGGTATTGTATAGTAAATAGAATGTCCCCGTCCTAAAAACCTGGGAGATTTACAGGGGAAGAGAGACCTGTAAATAGATAAACAGGACACGGTGGATTGAGTGCTATGGTAGAGGTCTAGATACTTGTTAAATGACTGAATAAAATGTGATCCAATGTACTAGTTATTTCTCTTGAAATAAAATTCTTATTTTCTAGTTTGTCATATAAGTCTTGATAAAATGTTGTAAATAGCATGCTCTTAGATAAAGTTAGTAGCTATAAACTTTGAGTGTGTTCAAAGGAAAGATGGAAATACGTGCTATCATATGATAAGGTTTTCTTAACTCTCCCATAAGCAAACTGGAGAAAAAAGAAGAAAACACTGTGACCCACAGTTTCTAAATTTGTTTCTAGGGGAGGGGAGAATGAAACACATGAGTGATTTTCATTTCTTTTAACTAATTATTGCATTATTATTGAGCCATAGAAGTCACATTACTTCTTCTATGGCTATCAAGTTTAACAGAGAAGTGTCATTGAGGCCTGAAAGAATCTTGCTCTGTAATGATGAAGTGTTTATGTTACGGAAGTAGTAAAGAACTCATCTCACCTTGCCACTCCCATAAAAGGAAAGCTTTTAGTAGCTAGATTTTAAATATTTTACACTTATTTTATTAGCCATGCAACAATTTCTTAACATATATTACATCTAACACTAGAGATATAAATAAATAAAACTTCTGCTTCCTGCTGTATCTCAGATAACTCAAACTCCTTTATTTACCAACACCCTTTTACTCTTAACAAGAAATCTACTTTTCTTTGTAAAAATACTTATTCACTCAACCAACATTATTCAGCACTTACATTCTTAAGAGTGTGAGAGAAGCCAAACATAGTAGATAAGAAAAGGAAGGTTTCTGTCATCAAAAAACTCAGATTTTTACAAGGGAGGAGAGACCTGGCAGTAAGCAAGAACAATGACTTAAATGCTATCATAGACCAGGAAAAGAATAGAAAATATCTGCCTGGAGAAGTTAGTGAAAACTTTATGAAGATAACACATTTTGCCTAGTATTAGAGGATGGGGAAAAAACATTTTTCAGACACCAGGGAGAAAAAAAGTGGTTTGGAGATAGAGAAGTGAAGAGGGAAGAGAAAGTCTGAAGGATATTCCAGGCAAAGAGAATGGGAGATATACAATTAGTCATTGTGGCAGGACATTGTATGTTCTGGAAATGGATGAGCAAGGGCTTAAGCATAGCTTTGTGTGGGGAAGAGGAGGTAAGGCAAGGGAAGTGTGATGGGGGAAATGGTGAAGAGTCATATGGGATGTACTTTGTACTCTACTTTGCAGGGCAGCAGGGACTGAATGGTTGGGAAATACTATTGTGGCCATCTTTAAGATACAGATGGACACCCAACCAAAATTTGATTCTGATGTGGATACCAATGATCACACACACACACACACACACACACACACACACACACACACACCCCAAAAGGATATGAAAAAATTTATTACTCACATAATGAGGCTTTTTATGGTGGTTAGAGAGTGAGGCCAGGGCGAATGTTCTCATGTACAGGAAGGGGTGGATGTGGTTTGAATTTTCCACTGACACCAAAGAAGGGAGTACCCTTTGTTATTAGCTTGACCACTTGTGGGACAGAAGAAGAGGGAAGAATGAGGCTTAAAATCTATCAGCAGTCAAACATTTTTAAAAATGGAGTCGAGGGCAACCCCTTCGGATCCCCTCCCACTATGGGAGCATTTCTGTCCTCTCAATAAATCCTGCTTTCTAAAAAAAATTATAAATAAATAAATACCTACATTTAAAAACGGAGTCAAACTCTTTATTACATTAGCACAGAGTTTTGAAAATTCGTAAATACAAAAAGAACCTAGTAATAATGAAAATATAACCTGTAGAAGGATGACAGTGGACTAGAGAAACCAGCAGGAGGTTGTGGCAAAAACCCAGGAGAGAGAAAATGAGGACCTGAACTATGACACTAACAATGAAGAATATTTCTTCTTCATTGGAGAATATTTCTGGGAAAGAATTTAGAGTGCCCAAGTGAGCTTGATAGTGAGTGAGATAGGCTACATGAGGAAGACTTTGAGATCTAGCTAGTTAGGCAACTGGAGAAGTGGCAACTAAGGTAGCATATATGGAAAAGGGACAGGTGATGGGGGTGAGACTATGAGTTATTCCAGTTTTGAACATGTGCTCAAAATGGCCTAGAGCCACCTTGTTCTTTGAGAAATGAACCACGGTAGTGGTTCTTTTCTAGATCAACTTATATGAAGGTCACATATCATAATGCTGTTTAACAATTAAAGCCCCTCTGTGAAACCCAATTCATTATGATTTCATTTTCATTTTCTAAGAAATATGATTGTTTTTTCTCTTTTACAAAAGTAATTTGTTTTATGTAAGTAATTATAAAATATAGACAAGTCAAAAGAGAAAAGTATAAAAGACCCTCCACACAGAAATCACGACTAATGCCATACTGGTGTATTATCTTCTGAAGAGTGCCATTGGAGACCAAATATAAGAAGAATTGTCTACACAAATGAGGAAAAGCTTCAAAAAAAGAAAAAAAGTTTTATTTATGTCTTCAAGGATTTTGAGGACATTTGCTATTTATAAATTGGAAAAGAAGAACTGAAAATGGAGGTGCAGGGGAAAATGAAAGGGTACCCAGCTATTCCAATTACCCTGATTAGGTCATTACAATTGTATGCTTATATCAAAATATCACATGCACCTTATTAATATGTACAAATATTATGTATCCATAATAATTAAAAATTACAAATTAAAGTGAAAAGACAGTACACACAATGAGAAAATATTTACAAATAATTTAACTTGTATCTAGAACATGGAAGCAATAAAAAAACAACTCCATTCAAACATGGTAAAGGGTGTGAATAGACGTTTTTCTAAACAAAATATACAAATGGCCAACAGGCACAGGAAAAATGTGCAACTGCATTAGTAATTAGAGAAATACAAAGCAAAACCTCAATGAGATACAACTTCATACCCATTAGAATGGCACTAATATAAAGAAAAGCAGAAAATAAAGAGTGTTGGTGAAGATGTGGAGTAAGCAGAATCCTTTTACATTGCTGGATGGGAATGTAAAATTGAACAGCCACTTTGGAACACATTTTAGCCATTCTTCACATGATTAAGCATAGAGTTACCATATGATACAAGAATTTCATTTCTAGTTGTATACCCAAGAAAAATAAAAACATGCCCACACAAGTGCTTACAGGTGAGTATTTATAGATGCATTATTCACGATAGATAGCTAGATAGATTGACTTGGAAACAACCCAAATATCCATGAAACGATGAACAGATAAACAAAATGTGGTGCATCAACACAATGGAATCTTATTGAGCCATAAAAAGGAATGAAGTATTGATTTGCTATGATGAACCTTGAAAATGTAATGCCAGGTAAACAAAGCCAGTCACATACGACTGAATATTATATAATTTTATTCACATAAAATGTCTAGAATAGGCAACCTTACTGAGATAGAAAATAGATTACTGGATTGCGGTCAAGATGGCGGCAACACAGGCGGAACTGTGAGATTCTCCGAATGTGAGTTCCCCAAAAAGTCTCTTGCCCTCCTTCCCCTACCCCACTGCCCACAGCTAGACGCATTGGTCCGAGGCTCAGGGACCCCC
>CAUYQG010097387.1:0-18656 GCA_963574415.1 Tarsius wallacei
ATTCCGGCTACTCGGAAGGCTGAGGTGGAAGGATCGCCGGAGCCCAGCGGGTCGAGGCTGCGGTGGCCGGGAGCGGCCACTGCACTCCAGTCTGGGCGACGGAGTGAGACGCCAACTCAAAAAAAAAAAAAAAAAAAAAAAAAAAAAAGAAATGCAATTTTAAATATTAATTTTTAAACGTTTTTAAGACTCAGAGTGAGCAATCTGGAGGTTCTGAGAGAAGTGATAGAAGAAATATTTTGAGACTGGTGTCTTCTTTTGCTGTTCCTATAGTGTCTTCTGGGTTATTGACAGCTCCCACTACCAATTAGAACTGATTAATTAACTATTTAATTAATCATTAGTCTAGCTATGAGTGGTATTTTGATACAGTTATTGTTTACAGAGATTTTACACTTATTTTATTAATATAGTATCTGTGTAAAGAAAAAGTTATTTTTATAGGCATACATGGTATAATGAAGAAAAATAAAATTAGTATAATTCATAAAAATGGTGGAAATGCTAAATGAGGCAATAAAACTAATTCTAATGGTAACAATTTATTTATCTCAATGAATAAAATGTGCCCCTGTTCATCATAATAAATGCAATGACCACAGCTAGCTAAAATTTTAATCATTTTTTAATTGAAAACTCATGAAAAATGAAACTACTCCATGTTAAGCCCTATTTCTATTTCTAAGCTGATTATATCTCACACACAAAGTCCCTTATTTGATTTCAATTAATAACAATTATGCTACCTGTTATTTTTATAAGCAATCATAAATCTTGACTATAGGGTTAAATAGTTTAAAATAGTAAAATAACATCTGAAAATGAATTTTGAAATATTATTTCTCAGCTCAATATTGCTAAGTTCTGAAATATACTATTGGGTTAAAGTTTAACGATTTCAGAAACCAGTAGAATTTCCCTGCATTACAACTTAGGATTGTAGAAGTTGTGTAAAGAAACTCTTTTTTCAGATACCCCAAATAATCAAGCACAAGAAATGAACGAGGACATGGGGTGCTAAATCTCACACTTACTAAAATTTGACTGTCTGATTTGCCCTTCAAATAATCATATGATGATTACACAATGAAAATATAAGGGAATCATTTGCTTGGCTATTATCTGTGTGAATTTTTGTTAATTAATTCTATTTAGCATATGATTTAGTGATTATTGTTACTGCCTACTAAATTATAAACTTAATTGCACAGGTAACCCTTTTATAAACAAATTCACCTTAATTTTCTTTAACATATGGAAAAGATTGTTCCTTGTATATTTTGCAAAACAATAATTTTTATTTTATGTGACAGTAGCTTATTTTCTCTTCTTTCTCACTTTATCATCTTATCCTTTCCTATGATTTTTTGCTAAAAACCTCTCTAACTGGAAATTTATCAGGACTCTACCCAGGTCAAATTTCTGCCCTCATTCTATGCCTAATTTCCAACAGGATATTTGTACTTAAGTGTTGTACCTATAATTCAAACTCAACAAGTCTAAGACTAATCATCTCAGAGGAAGATACAGTGGTGGTTACATGTGTAGATTCAGGAGAGAGAAGGCTCATTTTGAGTTTGTTTTGTTTTGTTTTTGTTTTTTTAATAAAGCAGGATTTATTGAGAGAACAGAAAAGTTCTCACAATGAGAGGGGACCGGAAGAGATTACCCTCTTTTTGAGTTCTTAACTGCCATTTACTAAAATTTGAACCATAAACATACCCTCCTAATAAGATCATTTGAAGATTAAGTGACTTAATGTGCGTAAAGCACTTAGAATGATGTTTCTACTGAATAAATATCCAATTATTTCAGGCAAAATGATAATTGAGTATTGTTATTAAGAATTCAGGGATTAAGTCTGACAAACTGGGTTCATTTCTGTTTCTGACAGTAGCTTTGGGACAACAGCAAAATCTTTGAACAGATTATCTCAGTTCATCATTAAAATGAAAATAATATTAGTTCATATCTATGGTGTGTTGTGATTAAAGTACGTAACATCTAAAAAAAACCTAAGATTTTTTCTATATCATACAATATTTAAAAGTTCTGATCATTATTTCAATACATAGTATACTCTTTTCTTGATTTTCCTATTTTTTTTATTGAAGACCCAGGCAATCTTTTATGTTTATTTATTCACATTTGAAATTAAAATTTTATCTTTATTCTTTTTCACACTGATAACATCAGTTGTCATATTTAATACATTCTACCTTTTCTTGTTTTTCTTAATTTTTTCATTTTATTCCCATTCTTTCTAATGAAGTTTAGGTTCTGAATCCCTTTCTAATGGATTTAGTTTCTTCATGTCTTCAATTACATTCCTCTGTAGTCACTCCATCTGTAACTATCTGATTATCCTCTGAAGAGCACAGCATGTGATTTCGCTCTTATGTTTCCATGGTTTAAGACTAATGCCCAACTGGCTCTCATATAAAGTCCACATTTTGTAACCTGAAATAAAGGTTTCTCCTTTATGTAGTCCCATTCCTACTCCTCTTGAAAGGTGATACTGTCTTAAAAAGTATTTTTCACTCTTTTTGGGGTGTTTTATATTTTTTTTCTTGAGCCTTAGAGCAAGTATTACTATCATTATATACTGTTTAAGCCTCAGCTCAGATATTAGCATTTTCCTTAAACTTTCTACCACTTTCCCATATATAAGATGTATTTTCTTCTCCTATATTTCATTTATTTTATTTGTGTCCAATCCATATGTAACAATTTACTATGTATGTGTTCTATTTTCCCTAAGCACTACCTGTCCCAGATTGCTTCTCATACTGTGGATGCTCAATAAATCTTCATTAAGGAAATTAATTTGATGGAATGAAGATATTTACAGATATTATTTATGAACTCCAGTTTAAGTTTAGGTAAAGTATCACAATTTTCAGCCAATGTTTTCTTTAGAACATCTTTACCTGGAGGGAATTACATTGTAAATACATTCACATTAAAGCAGTTAAAACTATAAGAGAAAGTAGTAGATATATATTTTGGCTAGTTTCCCTGGCATAAACTTCTATTTTTTTATTTTAAGAATGTGAGTTACAATTCAGGGTTAGATATCAGAGTCGTCATTATACAAGTGCCCCTGTTGATGATGTGTGCCTTCCTTCCCCTGGCAGTTTCCCACTACTGCCAATACCTTTCTTATAGTATTATGATCATTGTTCAAGGTCCACTTATAAGTGAAAAAAATGCGATACTCAGTTCTTTGTTTCTGTGATAGATCACTCAGTGTCATAGACTCTCTCTATTTGGGTTGCTATGAAGTTCATAATTTTTTCCTTCATGACTGTGTAATATTCTACATGGCCTACTATTTAGTGTCAGGTTTTTTCAGTTTATGACAACCAAAAGTTATGGTAATATGACCGCTAATGTAACAACTTGCTGTGGCTTGCCACACTGTGATTGCATTTTCTCTTAGCAATGCAGATATAATTGTGATCCAGTATTATATGCTTGCTGCATAAAATTTTCAAGGTAATAAAATACTTATGCTTATGATACAAGGTATACATAGGTGATAGCAATTTTCAACTTGTAATGCAAAAGGTTTTTAAGTAGCCAGGAATTTGCCATATCATTTTTTAATTTGCCCAGCTAGTTTCACCATTATGCCAACTTTAACTTGATTGAGACTGTCTATACTCATGTCAATGACATCATTTTCCATTTTATTGAGGCTCTTATTTAAATGATGTTTGCCATCTATCGTCAATATTTTATCTAAAAAATGATTCATTGTCACACTGGTACTTAACACATAGAGTTGTTGAAATATTTTTAATTAAGGAAAGAATTGAAAATGCATTTTTGTAAATATATGTGAAATTTCTTGAAACTGCTTCTGAATGACTGGCAGCAGCATTGAATATGTAAGTCAATCTACTATTTTCCAGTTCAGTTATTTTTTGCTTTCTATGTGTGTATATTTGTAAAAAAAAAAAAAGTATATATATATATAGTTTCACCGGGTCGTTATTTAAACAAATGTTTAGTTAGCAGTTAGCATTCAAAATAGACTTGTAAATTCATGTTTAAAATACTATTGAAAAACAACTTTGGAGATAATTGACCAGGACACAGTCTGGCACCAAGAAGACTCATTTGGTAGATCTTAGATTTGGAATTGGGGTTAAGGGAAGCTTTGAAATAAAAGAGAATATTAATTAGATATGTAAAAATATTAATTGTCTTATTAAGGTGTGAATGGTAATAATTTCAGAGGATGGAACATATAGGCTTGAAATTATCTCTGGCATTGTGTATTGCATTATGTATTTCTAAAAATTTTCTGAGTTGGTGGGGTAAAATGAAAAAAAGGAAAATCACTTTAAAATAGAAAGATCAAGTGCATCTCCTGATTCATTTGTTTTTCAAAATAACTTGAAGTAGCAAGGTCGTGTATACTACCCTTAAATCTCTCACTCCTCATCCCCCAATATATTGTGACCTCACATATAGAATTTCCACGGTTTGTTATTTTCTGCATCTTTTTACATTTAATGCTCCATCTACCCTCCATAGAACATGATTGTGAAAGATTAAATCATTTCATTTGAGAAGTTTTTTATTTTGTGTGTTTTTTCCTGCAAAGAACTGGATTTCCCCAGAATCTGTGTGCAATGAAGTTGCGTTGGCATTGCAGAACCACATACATCGAAACTCTCATCTTGTCATATAGATATTAATAAATTAGAGTTGTAAGAAATATTGGTATGTTTTACCTGGTCATTGCATCTACTGTAGACATATGATGAAACTTACTGCCTACCTCAGTAGGAAAATCATTAAAGAACATGAATTTGAAATTCTTTCAGAGGCGTTTAGCACTCCCTCACAATTACTTTTGAAGTCTCTTTATAACCTGTATTGTCAGTGCTCTATTTGCAGTGGTGCAATTGCTAGAGTCTGTCTCAGGTAATCTGGCATTTAATCAAAAGTCAATGATGTTCCTTTAAATCAATGTTTAATGCTGAAATAGTATTGGAAGTTAAATTACTATTAGAAATAGAAGTCAGCTACTGCCACATGTTTACTAGAATTTTGTGTATTTTCCCCTGGGAATACAAACTTCTATCCAGAATTAGTTATCTCAAAAGGTTTTCTTTTCTTTTTTTTTTTTTAATGCAACCAATATTTTTTTTCCCCAAAGGTTTTTCAGAAACAGCATCCTTTCTTGTTCTGAGAACCATCTAGGGACACACACACACACACACACACACACACACACAATAAAAGCAAAATTGTGTGTGTGAAAAAAATATATATATATTGCATATAAACCTAGATATACACTTATGCATCTGTGAACATCAGCACATATTTATTAAACTATGTAAAGGCACCCACATTCGCATATACATATATGATATTTGTATAGAGAGACATATATTCTATTTTTGGTAATATAGAATAGTTCACATTCTAAAAACATTTTTTCTGATTGAATATTTAACATGCATTACCCATATTGGTGCAGTAACCCAACTTTAATTACAAGTGTAATTAAAGCAACATACTATGTTAAATATACAATGCAATTAAGAAGTACAGGTTCAAGTTTAGAAGAGGAAGCTGTTCTTATAGAATTTAAATTTAAACCTTCAGGGAAATTGAAGCAATCAGAAGAAGGCAAACTATTTTGCCACATTATAAGCACAAACACAAATATAAATATACATGTATATATAATTTGCAAAGGAATATAGTTTACAAAGAATATCAAGCTACAAAATACTACATGTAGTACTACATCATATAATCTTAATAAATATATTCAGAAATTATTTTCAGGTTTTGCCACTTATAAGTGCTATTACAACATGAAACTTGTTCAATTATTTAAACTAATTGAGCAAAGTGACATACTCTCTGGGACTCAATAAAGATGGTTACTTACGACCACAGGTATTCCAATCAACAAACGCCCTTTATGCACAGGGGAAAAAATGACAAAATTTACAGGTTACCTTGTACCCTCAATAATGCCAACAATGTCAACAATATGATAGTGCTCATGATAACCTCAAGTGCTATTACAGATGGACAAACTATCTCTCATTTCATGCTGAGTAATCAATGTGAAAAAGAAAAGAAAACATAGCTAGCCCAACATTAAAAGTTCAAATACTAAGAACAAGGATTCAAAAATCAACAAGAATTTAACAATCAACATAAATTCAGTAAGGTCAATATTTTTCTTTCATTATGCACAGTTATTGAAATAATCTCAATGATCCCAATAAAAATTAAAAGTATGACATAAGCCAGGCTTGGTCGCTCGGCCAGTAATCCCGCACTTTGGGAGGCTGAGGTGAGTGGATTACCTGAGCCCGCGGGTTCGAGACCCACCTGGGCAACATGGCGGGACCTCATCTCCACAATAAATCAAAAACTAGCCGGGCGTGGTAGCACGCGCCTGCAGTTCCAGCTACTTGGAAGGCTGAGGTGGAAGCATCGCCGGAGCCCAGCAGGTTGAGGCTGCGGTTGCCGGGAGCGACCACTTCACTCCAGTCTGGGCAACAGAGTGAGACTCCAACTCAAAAAAAAAAAAAAATGTATGACATAATACTATTTTCCACAAAACCTGTATACAGTTATACTAAACAATGTACCTAATACTTTTAAAAATCTTTTTAAATGTATTATTATTTAATTTTAAAGATATAGTAAACAATCCAGGATTAGGTACATAAATGGTCAATGTACAGGTGAAGTTTGAGCCTCCCAATGATCCTCACATTACTTGGTTTAGGATCACGTACTCTGATTCATGTTATGCGCCCTCCCCACCCCCGCCACCACCACCACTGGCAGTGTCCTGCTACTGACAATCTCTTTCTTGTAGTATTATGATAGGTGTTCAGGGTCTACTTATAAGTGAAAACAATATACTTAGTTATTTGTTTCTATGATAGATTACTGGGTATGATAGAATCTAAATCCATTCAAGTAGCCGTGATGTCCATGATTTTGTCCTTTATGACTGTGTAATATTCCATCATGTATATGTACCACACTATTTTATTCCAGTCCACTTTCAATGGGCAGCACAGTTGGTTCCATGTCTTTGCTATTATAAATAGCGCTGCAATATACATGCCTGTGCAGGTATCTTTTTTGTAGAATGATTTGAGTTCCTCTGGGTATATACCCAGAAGAGGGATTGTTGGGTGGTATGGAATGGAGATTTTTAGATTTTTTTTTATAAATCACCACTGTTGTCCACTGAAGTTGCACTAATTTACACTCCCACCAACAGTGTAGTAGCGTTCTCTTTTCTCCGCATCTTCTTCAGCATTTGTTGTTTTTTGAGTTATTTTTGATGGTCATCCTGACTGGAGTTAGGTGTTATCTTAGTGTGGCTTTGATTTGCATTTCTTTGTTGTGCCCTCTTTTAGTTTACTTAGTAGTTGATTTACATATCTTGGCGCTCTGTGTTTGGTGTATATATGTTTAGAATGGATATTTCTTGCTGATAGATTGAACCTTTAATTATTTTGCAGTGTCCTTCTGTATCCTTTTTAAATTTTGATGGCTTGAAGGCTGTTTTGTCTTATGTTAGAATCAAAACTTCTGGGTTTTTTTTATTCTTTGTTAGCCTGAAAGTTCATTTTCCATCCTCTAACTTTGACCCTGTAAGTGTCCTTTGTGGTGGGATAAGTTTCCTGAAGGCAGCATGCTGTTGGGTCATGCTTTTTTTTTAAATCCAGTTTGCCATTCTATGTCTTTTCACATGCATTTAGTCCAATCACGTTCAGGTTGATTATTGAAATGTAAGAGTTTTTCCTTGTCATAAGGCTATTTTGTTTTCTTTTAACTTATGCATTAATATATGTGTGTGTTTTCATTTTTTGCAGGTAGGCTGTATGCTCTGTTCGTTCTGTGTTTGTTTGTGATCTTCTGAAGTTCATGGTCCTTCTTTTGTATCTTTATTTTTCTGTGCACAGCACTTTTTAGAAAGTCTCCTATAGGGCTAGTCAGGAAGCAGCATATTCTCTTAGGGATTAGATGTCTGGGAAGGATTTTAAATCTCCATAGATTTAAGCTGATGAAGCTTAACTTTGCTGGGTGGGAAATTCTTGGTTAACATTGTTTATCTCTGAGAACATTAAAGATTGGAATCCAATTCCTTCTGGCCTGTAGTGTCTCTGTAGTTAGGTCTGAAGTAATTCTGATTAGTCTTCCCAGTAAGTAGTCTGACCTTTCTCCCTGGCTGCCTTTAGGATATTTTCTTTTGTACCTTCTTTATGTAGGCAAATTACTATGTGTCTAGGGGTTGGTCCTCTCAAAATATGTCTTACAGGGATTTTATGAAACTCTTGTGCTTTTATAGCCATCTCTCTGACAAGATGAGGAAAGTTTTCTTGGATGACTTCATTAAATATTTGTTCCAAGGTGTTTTCCATTTCTCTTTTTGCTTCAGAAATACCAATCATTTGTAGACTTTGCTTCTTGATAAAATTGCATGTCTCTTGGAGAGTTTTTTCTTAAGTTTTTTTTTTTCTTTCTATATTTGTAATAGATTGGCTTATTTACATATTGTGGTCTTCTAGCTCTGAGATTATTTCTTCCGCCTGGCCAATTCTGTTTTTTGTGCTTGTTAGTTTGTTATTTATTTCTTGGATAGAGTTCTTTATCTCTATCATTTTTGAATACACTTTCTTTAGTCTGTACAACTCTGTTGCACTTTCATTTACTTTGAGCCCTTGATTTTCTTAATTTATATTTATTCTATCTATTTTGTTTGTGCTCCAGTAGCTGTTCTTTGAGGAATTATCTCTTTGGGACTCTGGGGGTTGACAGTGATTTTTTGTTTGTTTTTTCTAATTTGTGGCAGTTCTCTTATCTTTCTCTTTAATTCTGTTGTTCAGTGAAACACAGAAAAGCAGTCTCTTCTATTGTTGCTCTACCACCTGTCCTTCCTTGAGCCTTGACTCCAAATTTGTTTGATTATGAAATAGGGCTGGGGGTGAATTGAGGTGTTATCTCTTTACAATTGTCAGCATTTACTAAAGAGCAGAGGAGGGGCTGCAAGGATTCAAAAACTATTGAGAGGTCATAATGCTCACTATCTAGTGAGGTGACCCAGGGTCACCTGAGACTTCCTCCCTGTCTCCAAACAATAAGACCTTACAATGTGTATGCTTGTGTAGCCCCTGAGTCTAAGATAGAGTATAAGAGAGAAAAAAAAAGGAGGAAGGAGATAAAAAAAAAAAAAGGAAAAAAAAAAACAAAACAAAACAAAGAACAAACAGAAAAAAGAAGAGGAAAAGAGTAAACAAACAAATAGACAAACTTTTAAAACGGAAAAACAAAACAAAAATAAAAACAACAACAACAAAACAAAAAACCCGCTGGTAGAGACTTCTTTACTATATCTCTTTGGTAGGGGAGCGCCCTCTTGTGGCGGGTTCTGCCACTGTGGGTCTATTAATGCAGGTTCCCTCTTTGCAGTTGAAAGTTGAGATGTTGGGATCTTCACTTACCTTTCATTAGTAACTGGTGTGGGGGAGATAGGGGAGTGACTTGACTCTGTATCTCCCAAACTCTTTCCCTCCCTTCCTCTCCCTCTGTGCCAGCAGCTCCCATGGCATTCAGTTCATGGGGAGGAATAGTGCCCCTTTCCTTGACCCTGCCTTCCTGAATGCTTTTGCTCATTGCTGGGGTTAGGGAGTAGCTAGTTTAGCATTCACTCACCAGTTTCCTTCTCCAATCGGATCTTTCTCCTTTGCACGTGTCTATTGCCCAGCATCTGACTCAGGGCATGGGAGAGTAGGAGGTAGAGAGAGGGTCATCAGTGACTCTACATCTGCCATTACCCACCAGGGCTTACACACTAGGGGCAATCCTCTCTGGGTTCCCAAAGTAGTCCCAAAGCAACGCAGAGATCCCCTTCTGATCTTAAGACACAGATCTGCTGTTCTGTAGTTGTCCTAGATCACTTATCTGCCTAGACTTTAGGCTGGATGCTCAGCTCCTCTCCAGACTGCTGTTCTAGCAACACCTGGGGGTGGGGGGAGTCAGATCCCTCCCCAGCAAGTACCACAGTCTCTGGATCCCAGGTCAGGGAGGTGTATCCTTGCAGTCTAGCCTGGTGCTGGAGACGGTGATTGCAAGTCTGGATACCAGGTGACAACCACCTCCTGCTGCTTTTTCTCCAGGAGAAGCTTCCTGGTTTTGGAAAAATGGCACTTGGTCCTGTCCCTCAGGAAATGCTAGGGTCCAAGTGGAGGCAGCAGTATAGACATTATGAGGAAGAGGCCTTGTTGTCAGCTCTTGGTTCCTCACTTAGTCTCCTCATGCATCCAGTTACTCTCCCATCCGTATGCTTTCTTGCCCCCTCACACATGGATTCACACAGACACTCACACCCTCACACCAGCTCCGAGACCATCTTTTTTAAAAAGAAAAAAAAATTTTGAATCTTCATAGAAAACTAAAGTTTCTCTGAAATAAAAGGAGAGTCCCCTTTAGAGCAATCAATCCACAATGTCTTAAGGCAAAAGCATAGAAGAGAATTACAACTATTATAAAAATTATTCTTTAGGGAAGCTTATGCCATAAGATGAGAACTACTCATTCTTTAAAGAAATTTCCAAAATAATGTGGTATTTTAGCCATTTAATAATGCTGCATTGGAGAAAAAAATGATAAACATAGTAAATGCTGTATATTCGGTATGTGTTTTGTTTTAGTCTTAGTTTTTACCAAATTTAAGTTCGCATTGCATGTAGGCTAGGCAGAAATTTCACAAATATTAGAAATTAAAAATTGTCTTCTAATATAAATCTAATAAGGATTAACTTCTCCAGATATCTCACATGTGCTCTCTCTCTCTCCCTGTGTGTGTATACATACACACACATACATAATCTCTATACATATATTATACACATAATGTGTGTTTATATGTTATACACATAGTTCAATCTTTTACCAAATGCTTGCTTTTTCTTTCATTGACATAAGTAACACATCATTTTACTTGATACTAGTTATATTTCACCTTTGGTCTCTTGAAAAGAATCTAAACCTATCTGAATACAAAACTAAATCATAGTATATGTCCAGGCAACCAATTAATAAGTGCTTACAGAGTAAGCTTTTATTTTTTTAAATTTCTGTATTCGTTGCTTCAAAATATGTCAAAAACAAAACCTGATTTATCCTCTGAGAACTTCCAAACTATTTGAAAAAGAAAACAAAACACTAAGAAGTTTTAATAACTTATCAAATAAAAGCATTATACAAATATATGCCCAAATATAGAACAAAAGTATAAAAGTTTAGAAAAAAAAATATTGTGTATACAATACAAGACTTTAATTAACAAATGCCATTGATTATTGGAATTAAAAAAATATAAATGAGAGAAGGAAGATGGATCTGAAGAAAGGTAGAAAAAGTGAAGAATACTGAATCTTTTGGCTATATTTAAAATAATGAATCATATTAAAACCAAAAAAATTGTAAAAATTGCATTTTAGTAAATACACTTAAGGAAGCAGAAGTCAGTACAATATGCCTCTGAAATATGTGAATATCAATTTTTGTGAACACTTGGGCAGAGAGAAGTTAAAATAATTTGGTTAAATAAAATGGTGGCCAGAATCAAATCTATAATAATTATTATACACCAATAGAGAAAGTAGAAGTTGAAAATGTGCTATCTCTATGTGCATACATTATAATTTAATTGAAGGAAAATTAATAAACAGATTATTATTCTATTTTAATATAAAGAGTATTTCCATTTAGATTGTGGCAGCATTCTTTGCCAGGACTGAGCAATTATGTATCATGGTAAAACATAAAAATGGACTGATATCTGAAAACTTGGTCCCTCATTTACTAACTCGTTGCATCCAAAATCTGCTACTCAAAATTTCTTTCCTTTATCTAATTAGTTAACACCTCTGTGTTTCAGGGCCACATTGTAAAAGGCTTTATAATGCTTGCTTCCTAAGGGTGATTTGTGGATTAAATTAGATAATTAAAGTAAAGCATTTGGAATTTCGAACATGACAGCTACCTAGCACATAGAAAGTACTTAATAAATGTGAAACTAAAATTATTGTTATTAACATCAACTCCACTATATCAATCTATAAGTTTTACTTAATTTCTAACCTTAGCTCTCAACTGTTATCCTATTCACTTGCTTCTATTCACAAGAGTTTTTTTTTTCCCCCATACTTCTGTCAGCAATCTTTAAAAGAAAACAAACTTGCACCTGTTGACAAACTTATGGAGAAATTGGCAGTTGTATAAATTGGTAAAAATTTAGGGGAAAAATTAACATCAGTATATATCACATGCCATTAAGTTAGTTTATAGATCTTGACATGGTACTACCACTTCAAAATTTGAAGAAAAGTTTGGTGGTGTTATATGCACTATGACACATAAATATTACTTATAATATAGTGCCATTGGAAGCAATTAAACTGTTCGTGTAGTTGAATTGTTAATTAAACTATAATTTATTATACATCTTCTTAATAAAAAACCAATATGCCTATTAGGGATAGTAATCAGAAAAAAAAATGTAATACCATTGAGAAAAGAGGGGTATTTTAACTAAAAAAGGCATCACAATGTGATGTGAATGTGCATTATGGTAATTAAGCATGACAAGAATGTACATGCATAAAGATACTGAAACAGATGTGTACAAAATAAAATAATAGCTTTTAGGCCATTGGAACTCATGTTATTTTTCTACTTCCCAATATTCTATACTGTTTAAATATTGTTCAAATAGAAATGATAGCTCTATTTCAATCTTGGTTGCTTATATATTCTATACCAACTCCATATTACCCTAAAAGAAAAGATAAACTCCTGTGTAAGACAATGCATTTCACCAGATTCCCATAATCCATTTTGTATGCTCATAGCCTATCATCCTCGTTCCTGTGTATGATTGTTTTGTTATGTGAAATTTCTCATTATGTTCCTAAATACACACCAAGTTCTGCTATTGAAGACAATGAGATATGAATTAACATAAGTAGAATAACAATGCAAATCAAACTTTAGGATTTAATTCATGACCTTACTTAAGATACCTGCCTCATTTTCCTCAGCTGTAAAATAGGGATGATAAAACTATGTACATGATCTGTCATGAGATTAGATTTTTAAAACTTTGTAAATGTAGATCTGTTACTAGTATTGAAAGTGTTAATACAAACAAGTGTTTAGAGACATGACGCTTAATAAGTACCATACAAATTTAGATTTCATCATGATAATAGCTAAACTCATCGAGAATTTTACTTTACATTTTTTTTTCTTTTAAAGCAACTCCAATATGCTCTACTTTAAAACTCTCAAGAATCCTATAACACAGATGCTATTAATCTACTTATTTATGTAAGAGGAAGTCTGTGCCCTGATAAGTTAAATAATTTACCTGTGGTTAAAAAAAAAGATAAGAAGTATGCAAGACAAATGATTTTTGATTTAATGTTGGACATTCTTATCCCTATTTTTGCTGTTGTCAAATTAAAGATCAAGGTAAGAACATAGATAAGTTTTGTGACTTCTAGTCCAATTAATATTCTATTATATCATACTGTATCATTTAGTTGTACTGAGCAAAAATGTCATTATAGTTATATTTGGAAATGGTGAGATTATTAAAAACAAATGTATAATCTGTTAGTTTTTGAGGTTTTTCTCTAGTAAAGTTATAAGTAATTCTTCCTTCCAGATGATCTTTTTAAAGTTAGAGGAAGATTTAAGTTCCCTCAGTAATGCAGGAATTTTTGTTCCACAGAAGAAAAATAGATCCTTTCAGCAAAGATAAATGAAAAGAGATATGGCACTTTGCCATTGTAACTGTTTTCAAATGTATAGTGAATTGGTATTAAGTAAATTCATATTGTTGAGTCAGTATCAATACCATCTATCTTCAGAACTCTTTTTCTTACAAAACTAAAACATTTTTCTCATCAAATAACTCCCCACTTCTCTCTCCCTCCAGCATTTGACAACCATCATTCTGTTTTCTGTTTCTATAAATATAATCACTTCAGGTACCTTAGGTAAGTATAATCAGATAGCATTTATCTTTTTGTGGTTATCTTGTTTCATTAGCATAATGTTCTCATGGTTCATTCGTGTTGCAGCATGTGACAGAATATTCTTTTGCTTAAAAACAGAATAATATACAATCATGCATACATACCACATTTTGTTTATTAATTCATCTGCAGATGAACACTTGAGTTGCTTCTACCTTTTGGTTATTGTGAATAATGTTTCTATGAATATGGTTATGGAAATATCTCTTTGAAGACCTTGATTTTAATTTTTTCATTGCAATAATTTTGACTATATACTCAGAAGTTGAATTACTGGACCATATTTTAATTGTAGTTTTGATTGATTGGGCAGTTGTTATCCTGTTTTACATAGTGGTTGAACCATTTTACATTACCATCAACAGTTCACAAGTGTTTCAATTTCTTCACATCCTTGCTAACAGTTATTCTCTGGATTTTTGAAGAACCAATTTAATGGGTGTGAGGGCATCTTGTGGTTTTGATGTACATTTCCTTAGTGAATAGTGATGTTGAGCATCTTTTGAATGTAATTGTTGAACATTTGATTCTCTTCTTTAGAGTAATGGCTATTCAAGTCCTTGCCCAACTTTTGAATCCAGTCATTTATTGTTATTGTTGGGTTTTAGGAGTTCTGTATATATTCCGAAAATTAATTCCTCTTTAGACACATAATTTGTACATTTTTTGTGAGATGCATTTTTACTTTGTTGATATTTTTTTTTAAAAAGTAAAATAGTTTGCATAATTTTATTACATCCAATTTGTCTATATTTTTTCTTTGTTGCTTATACCTTTGGTGTCATATCTAATAACTTTCTTTTTTTCAAACTATTTATGTCTTTGGATCTAAAGGGAGTCTCTTGTAGACAACAAATACTTTGATCGCTTTCTAAATTCCATTGTGCCTGGTTGTAGTTCTTATACATAAAACATAAATTTGCACAAACTCTTTGTTTTCCTTAATATTTGCTATTCTATGTATGTGACAGTGAACAGGTCTGCAGATGCAAGCCTTTATTTAAGACACAAGTAGTTCTTCATAACAAGCAATTCACTTCTTTAGTTTCCTAAGAATGTTCAAGGAAGAAAATTTTTTATTTTTCTTTTCTTTTCTTTTAAAGATATGGGATACAATTCAGGGTTAGGTATATAAGCATTGAATATGCAGGTACCCTTGTTGATAAGGTATGCCCATTCCTTCCCTGGCAGGTTCCCTCAACTGCCAATCCCACCTCCCTTCTCCTGGCAGTTTCCTACTACTGTCAATCCTTTTCTGATACAATTATGATAATTGTTCAAGGTCCGCTTATGAGTGAGAACATATGGTATTTTGTTCTTTGTTTCTGTGACAGATCACTGAATATGATAGACTCTAAATTCATCCAAGTTGCCGAAAGTCCTATGTTTGTCTCTTTATGGCTGAATAATATTCCATTGTGCATATGTACCACATTTTTTTTTACTCCAGTCTAGCTTCGATGGGCAGCATGGTTGGTTCCATGTTTTTGCTATAGTGAATAAGCTGCAACAAACCTGCATGTATAGGTATATTTATGGTAGAATAACTAGAGTTCCTCTGGGTACATTCCCAATAGGGGGATTCCTGGGTCATATGGAACTTTAATTTGTAGTTCTTTCAGAAATCGCCAGATTGTCTTCCAAAGAGGTTGCACTAGTTTGCATTCCAATCAGCTGTGTAGAAGCATTCCTTTTTCTCTGCATCCTCATCAACATCTGTTGTTGTCTGTTTCATTAATGATGGCCATTCATACTGGGGTTAGGTGGTATCTCAATGTGGCTTGATTTGCATTTCTCTGATGATTAGTGAAGCTGAGCACTTTTTTTGTTGTTGTTGTCTGCTGGCTTCCCATAATGCTCCTTTTGAGAAGTGTCTATTCATGTCTTTTGCCCACTTTTTAATAGGGCTGTTTGTTTTTTTCCTTTCAGTACATTTGAGTTCCTAGTAGAGCCTGGATGTTAGGCCTATGTCAGATATACAGTTGGCAAATATGTTGCCCATTCTGTGAACTGTCTCCCCATTCTCTTGAAGGTTTCTTTTGCTTTGCAGAAGCTTTTCAATTTATAAGATCCCACGTGTCTACCTTATCTCTAATAGCATGAGCACTTGGGGTTTTGATCAGGAATTGGTTGCCAATTCCAATTTCCATAAGGGTGTCTCCTGTGCTTTCTAAGATTCTTATAGTCTGAGGTTTTACATTTAGGTCTTTGATCCATTTAGAGTTAATTTTTGTGTATGGAGATAGGTAGGGGTCCTGTTTCTATCTTCTGCATGTGATCAGCCAGTTTTCCCAGCACCTTTTATTGAATAGGTTCTCCTCACCCAGTGGTTGTTAGTGGAGGCTTTTTCAAAGATGAGTTGGTTGAGAAATTGAAGCTTTTCTTCCAGAATCTCTATCCTGTTCCATTGGTCTATATGCCTGCTCTTGTACCAATACCAGACTGTTTTGATACTGTAGACGTATAATAAAGTTTGAAGTCTGAATCTAATGATATAATCATGTGGCTTTTTTTTTATATCTGTTGATGTATTTAATTACATTTATGATTTTATAGCTATTGAACCAGTCCTGCATACTGGGGATGAAGTCTACTTGGTCATGGTAGCTTTTTTTTGAGATGTGATTTTGGATCCAATTTGTTAGAATCTTATTGAGGATTTTTGCATTTATGTTCATAAGAGATATTGGCCTGTAGTTATCTTTTTTTGTTGGATCTTTACCTGGTTTGGGTACCAGTGTGATGTTAGCTTAGTAAAATGATTTGGGGAGAATTCCATCTTTCTCAGTTTCCTGGAACACATTCAATAGGATTAGTATCATTTCCTTCTTGTACGTTTTGTAGAATTCTGCTGGAAAGTCATCCAGTCCCGGGATTTTTTTTTTTTTGTGGGTAGTTTTTGTATGACAGAGCCAATTTCCAGGATTGCTATGAGTCTATTTAATGTCTCAATGTATTCTTGTTTCAACCTAGGGAGGCTGTGTCTTGTCAGAAAGTCCCCCATTTCATTTAGGTTATCAAGTTTGTCTCCATATAGGTGTACGTAGGTAATCTCTGATAATCTTTTGTTTTTCTTTGGGGTCAGTTGAGATTTGATCTTTTGTATTTCTGATTGTGTTTATTTATGCTTTTTTTCTCTTTTTCTGGGTCATTCTGACTAGGGCTTCATCAATCTTGTTAATTCTTTCAAAAAAAGTTTTTTTGTTTTGTTGATGTTTTCTATGATATTTTTGCCTTCTATGTCCCATATTTGGACTTTTATTTTCATGATCTGGATTCATCTGCTAAAGTTGTGGTTTTGGTGGTCTTCTCTTTCAATTTCCCTCAGTTAATTTGTTAGACTCTCAACTTGTGATCTTTCCATTTTCTTGATATGTTCTTGTAGAGATATAAATTCCCCTCTTAGAACTGATTTCATGACATACCAGAAGCTTTGGTAAGATGCTTCTTCATTTTCATTTGTTTCTAGGAATCT
The DNA here is from genome assembly GCA_963574415.1 of Tarsius wallacei. Classification (NCBI taxonomy): domain Eukaryota; kingdom Metazoa; phylum Chordata; class Mammalia; order Primates; family Tarsiidae; genus Tarsius; species Tarsius wallacei. The sequence goes on from CAUYQG010097387.1 coordinate 17,590, forward strand.
TTTACTTCTGCTTTGATTTCAGTGTTGATCCAGTATTTGTTCAGCATCATTCTGTTTAGTGTCCATGTCTTTTTGGCCTTTGAGTAAATATTGTAAGTGTTGATATTTATTTTTATTCCACTGTGGTCTGAGAAGGTGCATGACAATATTTCAATCTTATGAAATTTGTTTTTGCTTGATTCATGGCCTAGGATGTGATTGATCATGGATTATGTTCCATGTGGTGATAAGTAGAATTTATATTCTGTGGTTTTTGACTGGAAGAATCTGTAGGTATCTATTAAGTCCATTTGATCAAGTGTCTAGTTTAGGTTCTGGATCTCCTTGTTGATTTTTTTGCCTTGATGATCTATTTAGGACTGTTAGTGGGGTATTCAAGTCCTCTGCTATAAGAGTGTTAGAGTCAATCTCTTTTTTTAGTTTACTTAGTAGTTGATTTATAAATGCTGGTGCTCCTGTGTTGGTTGCATATATGTTTAGGATGATTATTTCTTGTTTATTTCTTGTTGAACCTTTATCATTATGTAGTCTCCTTTTGTATCTTTTTAAAATTTTAATAGTTTAAATGCTGCTTTGTCTGATATTAAGATTGTGACTCCTGCCTTTTTTGTGATCCATTTGCCTGGAAACTTGCTTTCCATCCTTTAACTTTGAGTCTGTGTGCATCCCTTACAGTGAGATGAATTTCCTGGATGTAGCAAATAATGCATCATTGTGTCTTTTCCAATTTGCCATTCTTTGTTTTTTCATGGTTTATTAAGTCTATTCACATTCAGGCTGATTATTGAAAGGTGAATGTTTATTCCTTTATGAGGTTCTTATAAAGTTTTTTTTGTTTGCTTATTTTCTTTTAGCTTTTGTGTTGATATATGTGTGTGTTTCAAGTGTGTTTCTGTACTGTATTCTTTGCTGATTCTGTGCTCTGCTGTTCTCTTGGGAAGTGCATGTCATTCCTTTTTTTTTTTTTTTCTTTCTTCTGAGCTTAATACCATTTTAAGTATCTCCTGTAGAGCTGGTCTGGAAGCTGCATAATCTCATAGGGATTGGATATCTGGTTTGGATTTTAA
>CAUYQG010097391.1:0-13227 GCA_963574415.1 Tarsius wallacei
TTTTAATTTTTTTATTTTTATTTTTTGAGTTGGGGTCTCACTCTGTCACCCAGAGTGAGTACAGTGGCCACTCCTGGCCACCGCAGCCTCGACCTGCTGGGCTCCGGCGATCCTTCCACCTCAGCCTTCCAAGTAGCTGGAACTACAGGTGCGTGCTACCACACCCGGCTAATTTTTTTGATTTATTGTAGAGATGAGGTCTCGCCAAGTTGCCCAGGTGGGTCTCGAACCTGCGGGCTCAGGCAATCCACCTACCTTAGCCTCCCAAATCACGGGATTACAGGCTGAGCCACCGAACCTGGCTCAGATTCAACCTTTTAAATTAAAACCATTATTAATATTTTCCAGGCAGGGATGAAAGGAAGAGAAGGAAACAAAAACCACAGATGGACAACCTCATTATAATTTGAGGTAGAACTAGGCTAGTTACCTAAGGAAGTCATTAATGTGTCTCTCTCCAAAAGCCTCTTTTTGTGTAGCTAGAATTATTTTAATAAACAGAGTAGCCATGGACAAGGCAACCTTGTGACACAGAGAAGACTAAATGGGCCTGGGTGAATATTCCCTGACTTCTTGCTAACTATTCACCTAGAAGCCATCTTAGATCCCTGCTATGTGGCCCTCTCCACAACATGACAGTTGGTTTCTTCAATCAAACAGGAGAATCTCATGCATTCTTCTAATCTCTCCTTTTAGGAAAATCAAGCCCATCTCTCCATCTGTCTTTTAGCCTCTGCTCCTGCAATCAACTGCTTCAGTATATATAAAAGGCTTGAATCCAAATGCTGAAAGAAAAGATCTGATTGGTCGCATAACTTGTCAATGGACAGTTGAGGTAAGGCTTTTGCATGAGGCCAGTTTTAATTGGTCTAAGACCGCATGGTCCCCTTGGAACTACCGCACAGAAAATAGGCCATCCTGTATCTCTTTGCGAATTGGTGACTAAGAGTCAGGTACTCAATCTCTAGACAATTTCTTGTGGTCAGGGTGTTAGGGTGATAGAGATTTATGTTCCAGAAACCACTTTGGAAATGGAATGTGGCAAGATTGGATTAATGGGTACACTGCTCTAACCAAAGGATAATTTCATAATATAGCATTTAGTGTTTTTCTTATGTAAAAGGTTGTGCATTTATTATTTCATTTTGTTTTACTATTTACAAATTCTGGTATGTGTATAGAGAAGGAATTATAATCCTCATTTTTAAATAAGAAAACACAAGTTCCACCAAAGCTAAGTCATTTACCCAAAGTAACCCAAAGTATAGACAGTGTGAGAAACTAGCCCATATTCTATGGATCTGAATTATTCATGTCTTACTCTTTTTACTACGTTGCAGGATCATTATAGTTCTCCATTGCCATCTTTTTTTTTATTGTGCTTAAGAAAAAACAACAGCAAAACCCTTGTTTTCATCATTTCAAAATAAACAATGACCAGAAGAGAAAAAGACGTCAATGAATGTGGCTACCTAAAGACCCAAAGAAGGAAAGCGTTTCAGGGGGTAGCTGAAACTCCATGCTGAGAAATGTAAAAGCATGTCTGGGTTCTCCTGGGTGGAGGGAAACTTTCCCAGTTGATTAGTAAAATCTAGGTGAAGGAGAATGTTTTATGATTGTTTAGTTGTGTCTGCTATGGGTTCTGGAAATACTAGTAGAGAAAGAATAAAGATTAGTTATCATGCCATGTCTGGACTTTACTATGTCAACATCAACCTTCTGAAATTATGGCACAAATGTTACTATTCTGGTGTTTCTAGTAAAACAGGAGGAGAGGGGAAGGCCAGGCATGGTGACTCATGCCTGTAATCCCAGCTCTTTAGGAAGCCAAAACGGAAGGGTTGCTTGAGCTTGGAAGTTCGAGACCAGCCTAGGCAACATAACGAGACCTTGTCTCTACAAAAAATAAAAAAAAACTAGGCAGGCATGGTGGCACATAGTTGTAGTTCCAGCTACTCGGGAGGCTGAGGTGAAAAGTCACCTGAGCCCAGGAGTTAGAGACTGCAGTGAGCCATGATTGTGCCATTGCACGCCATCCTGGGTGACAGAGTTAGACCCTGACACAAAAAAAGGGGGGGAAACAGCTTTTGAGAACTAATCTATTTTGCATACATTTATTTATGAGACTTTCTGTATGTTCAAATAAAGATTAGAAATGGGACTTTTCTTGTAAAGGTAGATTATACATTTAGAATTTAGAGATGATAATCTTCGACAAGCAGTGGCTGGCTTTATTAAAGTATAAGACTGATGGCAATAATTATGATAATGATAATGAAAATGACAAAAATATTAAGATCATATACCTAAATATAAACACCATTCACAAAGAAGAAAGCTCATTAAGGAGAACTGACCTGAAAGATTTACACACAAGTCATACAATATATAAAATATTTTTCAACTTGTGAAAAATAACACTTTGCAAATGTTTTCACCTCTAAAGAACAGATGAAGGGTCATAGGAAAATTAAAACATCATCCAATTTTCTTTTCAATTTAAAACATTTTAACCAAGATACACAACTGTCCTTGTACAAAAAGAGCACTGCATATACAGAAATTTTTTAATTGTTTTAAATTATGATTTCCATTTTGAGACAGTATTTGCTATTTTTGTCTCACTTTGTGACTGCTTTTTTACTATAAAGCATCATTCCAGAATGTTACTGCTTGGGGGATCAAATTGAAATAAAACCTTATTTCAGATTATCAGCTTGAAAATCATAGAACAAAAGAGGGAAGTGTAACCAGTGATTTAGGAAACCTTCACCGCACCCAGATCAATCTGAATCCAGGAAAAAGTCTGGGTAAGAAAGTCTAGGGAAGCAAACTGCAGTGTTCTGAACACTCCATGGCAGAAAACAAACTTGAAGACCACATAGTAAAGGCAACTATTTTGCCTAGGAAGGAAAAAAAGTCAGATAGCATGTATTTTTATTTCCAGATAACTTGCAATCTCATTAGAAAGCTATTTATTTCAAATAACATAGAAATATAGAGAAATAAACCAACAATAAATCAAACTTGTGCATCTAGAAGAATTCCATGGAAATTAATTCGAGACATTGAACATATTATATAAAATGTATGTATTTATGTATGTATATCTATATATACACAAATTAAGAATATATATACTCTAGAATACACACACACACACACACACACACACACACACACATACACACACACACATAGCCATTTTCTAAGAAGACCCTCTGTAAAATAGCAGCAAGAGCAAGCTCAGAATATTCATGTGTCTTATTAAAACAACATGGGACATTTCTCTGGCAGAAAAAGGAATTTAGCCAATTTAAGACTAAAAAAATGGCACTACACATACATATCAAATGGAAAGTAAAAGAGAAATGAAGTAACTGAGTCCAGGAATTTCAACTAAAGTTCACTAAAAAAAGAAAGAGAGAAAAGAAAGACCAGAAAAAAAAAGATTCTAAGCATACACATGTGTAATAGGTGTAGACTAGCCTCTATCCTGAGTTTTTGGCTGACTCTGGGTTGGACGGAGTGGGTGAGGGTGGTTTGCTAGGCAAGGTACATGTCAGGCATATTGGACACACACATTCTTCTAGATGCCTGTGCTTCAAGTCTCTTGCCTAGATCATGACCCAGAGGGTCCAACAGCCTCTGGATCCCTCTGAACAGAACCTCCATCTGGATCCCTAATCCGTTGGATCTCAGTCTCATGGCCTAGGCCATGTGTCTCATTCACCCAGCCACCCTAGACTCTGCATTTCATTTCTGCAGATTCAGGGCACAGTATGTCTCTCTTTGCCTCAGCAGACTTTTCTAGTCTGTCAACATTCTCCTTACTCACTCAGAGTTACTATGCTTGCTTGATCCCCCAGCCGCTGGTTATCTTTTTAACAACGATTCCATTTCTCTTGGCTCACAATATCTATCATTGAAATGCTGTGTGATGCAGTAGAAGAAAGTTTTAGAATCAGATAGATCTGAATCTATGTCTGCTTCTCCACAGACTACTGTGTGTCTTAGCAAGGTCCTTGAACTCTGTGAGTTTCAAGTTGATCCTTGCAGAGTTATTGTCTACATTTTCAATAATTTTTAAAACCTGATTCATTGGTACATCATATATGCTCCAAAATTATAGTTATTACACTCAGGGATGTGATCATTTTCAAGGACAAGCAACCTGATTTAGAGGGAATTGTCATTTCAGTTCATCCTATTATTTTCTGTTTTCTAATTCTCTGTGAAATTAAGCAAAAAAAATTGTCTTACTCTTTATTAATTTATTAATTCAGAAATTATTTTACTGGATGCCTACTAGAATGATTAAGCTCTAAAGTAGGCACTGGAGATGCAGCAAGGAGCAATAGAGAGATACAGACACAGTGCCTGCCCTTTAATCAAGTTAAAAAGAAAAACAACAAGTGAATAATTATATGTGTTGCTAATTGCTATGGTTATAAGTACATGAAGAAAACGTAAAAGGCCAGGTGCAGTGGCTCATACCTGTAGTCCCAGCACTTTGGAAGGCCAAGGCAGAAGGACTGCTTCAGTTCAGGAGTTTGAGACCAGCCTAGGCAAAATAGTGAGACTTCATCTCTTAAAAAAAAAAAAGGAAAAAATACAGAGAAGCCTAGACTACTCTAGGGAAGAGGTGGTTCAAGGGTCTAAGAAAATCTTAAGAACAGCCCATTTTCCTAGGCTTTTCTTTGAACCTACACTGAGTAGGTTGAGTTATTCAAAACAAAGAGTGCAGGAAGTGGCTCTAAGAGTACAACCAATGTGTGAGAAGGTAAGGAAATGAGAGGGATTTGGCACATTTGAGGAACAGAAGCCTGTGTGGTCTGAAGCAGAGGGCTAGGGAGAGAAACAAGGTCACTGTTGAGTATATAAATAGCAAATGGGTCAAATCTGAGCCATTGAAGGAGTATAAGAAGAAACCATTTCTCAGTCTTTGAATTACTCAATAAGTCAATGAACAAAAGCGCAGAATCTTTGAGACAGCTCAATAGTAACAGATTCCTTACAAAGACTTGAGCTGTAGGTGGTGAATGTCACAGCAATGTTGGGAAAACAATTGTGTCCCAGAGAATTCCCACCTTGTAAATATATCTCAGCCTATTTTTAGGACACTTTAAGATAGCATCTGACAAATAAGCAACTGGTAGCCACCATGTATCAGTCAACCTCATGATACACTAGTTAGAAAATCCTTGCTTCCTCCATGCCACCACAGAAACATGTTCTTAAATCTCTTTAATTGTTTCACAAGCTTAACTGTAAAAACCCAGTTACTTAGGCATATTCCCATATAAACTGGAACTGTGTATCTCCAGTGCCTAGAACAGGGGGACACAAATTAAATACCCAATAAAAACAATTTATTCCAGGCCAGGCACTGTGGCTCACACTCATAATCCCAGCACTTTGGGACAAGGAAGCAAGAGGATTGCCTGAGCCCAGAGGTTCGAGATCAGCCTGGGCAACTTGGCAAGACCTCATCTCTACAATAAATCAAGTCACTCATAAGCAGACCCTGAACATTTACCATAATACTACAAGAAGTGGATTGGCAGTAGTGGGACACTGCCAGGGTAGAGAGGTGGGGCAGATGACATCAACAAGGATAACTGATCTCAAAACAGGGAAAGTGGGAAACAAAGGGAGGCCCAAATTTTGCCTGTACGATGACCACTTGTATACCTAATCCTAATTGTACCCCACATCTTTAAAATAATTTTTTTTGAATAAAAATGTTTAAAAATGAAATAAATAAATAAATTAGTGGGGCATGGTAGCCCATGCCTGTAGATCCAGCTACTTGGAAGGCTGAGGCGAAAGGATCCCCTGAACCCAGCAGGTCAAGATTGCAGTAACCGTGGGCATGCCACTGCACTCCAGCCTAGGTGACAGAGTGAGACTCTGACTCAAAAGTATTCATGCTTTTTCTTCTGTGCATTCCCTCCCACTTCCTTTTATTACAAAAAAACTTATCTTTGAGATACACAGATGGCCTTTCTGTGTATTTCCATAAAACCTCACTCATCACTGCAGCTACCCACATGCATTGTAGTTTTTTCTTTTCTTCGCTCTATCCCATCAACTAGAAACCTTCATGAAAGACCACATCTACTCTATAGTATTCATTATAGGACTGGTCTAAGATGCTTAATAAATACGAGTTGAATTAATTAATATATTAAGTTTATGAAATACAAACTCAGTCCCAAGGCTTATTAGCATCAGACAATCATTTTATAGATAGCAAGATCTGCCCAGTCAGCAAATTTAGGGCACTAGATTCAGAACTCACCAAACCTGAGTTATTACTACGGAACCCATCCCACTGAATTTGGCTAATTTCCTACAGCAGACATTAAGGATGAACTATTGGCATTTAAATATTGTTTGTTTTGTTTTGTCTTGTCTTTTTCTGTGGAAGGAAGGGCATTAGCACTAGTATCATTAGTATTATTTTTCTTTAAAAAATAAATGAAAGACATAAAGGCAAAGTGTCCTAAGCACCTGGAAAAAAAATGATCAAGAAAGAGATTGAGCAACACCTATCACCAAAGGACAGAAAACAACAAATTAATTCTAGGACTCTCTGGGGGCTGAACACAAGTGAATGAAGGTTAGCAATGCTACAAAATATTTAACAACCATAAGTCAGAATTATTTTAAAAGAAATATTCCATTCATTTTATTCAAGCAATATGTGCCTAAGTGTACTTCATGGAGCATTCTCTGCGAAGTCAAGTAGGTTTGGGCCGAATGTCTCATCTTCTTCTGCAATTAACATGTATGATGGTAAAAAACCGGTTCCACCTTGTTTAATCTAGTGCTTTCCAAACTTAATTAATTTAGGGGGAAAAAAACTTTTTTCTCTACCCTTTGACACCAATTAATACTTAGAGAAAGCAATATTTGTCTCTTTTTTTTTTTTTTTGAGTTGGAGTCTCACTCCGTTGCCTAGGCTGGAGTGCAGTAGCACACTCACAGTCACCTCAGTGTCAAACTGCTGGGCTCCAGCGATCCTTCCACCTCAGTCTTCCAAGTAGCCAGAACTACAGGCATGCACTACCATGCTCAGCTAATTTTTTTTTATTTATTATAGAGACAAGGTCTCGCCAACTTGCCCAGGCTGGTCTCGAACCCATGGGCTCAAGCAATCCACTCACCTCGGCCTCCCAAAGTGCTGGGATTATAGGCTGAGCCACCAAGCCCGGCCAGCAATATTTCTTAAACACCCTTTGGAAAATGCTTACAGATGTAGTGGGAGACAGGAAGTAGATAGAAGGAAAAATTGAATCGAAGAGAGTGGATACACACTAGTAGGTCTCTAAGTACATGTAAATGAAAAACATTTCTGAGCACTCTCTCATTACTGTTGTCAATTCTGCTATTTGAAATAGTTTTCTCCCCCCTAAAATCAAGATATATTCAACCATAAGAAGGACTTTAGGAGATAATGGCTTCTCCCCAAAAATGAAATAAAGCAAGTTTGATTTAACAGAGGAAGTTTCAACAATTTTAAGGTATGTTTTCATTGTCAATCACATCTTTGAATAGATGTATAGCCCCTAGCAACCTCATAGTCTGTTTTTGGATGGTTTGTACAAAATGTGCTGGGAATTTCTTTTTCTTCCTCACTGCTATAACCTGGTGTGGTATTGCCTATTTCAAACACATGGCTAATGACATTTCTGGAAATTTAGAGGAAGGAGATACAGAAAGGCCCACAGGAAAAATGACAGTCATCAAGTCCTCGGGACATGAACTATGCAGGTAACAGATATAGAGTCCTAGATTGAGCTGCAACTTTAAGAAACTTAATAACATCATCCAACAATGTATGAATAGGGAAGAAAAAGTGAGTTGCAAAACATGCCTTTTGTAAGATGACTTTTATATAAAATATCAGTAACAGTTCTTTTAAGTGGCGAATTTTGGGAATTTTGTCAAGGCATGATGAATATTTATTAAGCATTTTGATATCACAAAATATGCTAGAGATGCAAAAATGCAAAAGACTGTTTTACAGAAGTTCACAGTCAAATGGTGGAAAAAAATTTTAGTTAAATAATTGAAATATCGTGTAAGGCTTTTTTTGAATAAAATCACATAGATTAGCATAATGAGACAAGGTGATTAATCAAGCACAGAACAATAGGGTAAGGCTATTATCACAGAGAAAATGCTGGAGATAGGTTTTGAAGGATCAATAGAAGTTTACCAGAAGCACATATTAGAGAAAAGCACTCCAAGCAAAGGAAATCGTGTGGATACATCAAAAGTCTGGCCCACTCAAGAAACTAAGCAATGAATGTTGTCAGTTAGTAAGAGACTAGTAGGGAAAAGAAGGAGGCAGGGGATGATACAGGTCTTGCCCTCCTGCAAAATGTAATAATAATTTCAACCATTTTTAAAGCTGTAACACATCTGTCAGCTGAGATTATTTCTTCCTTATTTAAAAGGTAAATGTGACAAGAGTTTATAATAGAGTTTGTATAATAGCAAGCTAATACCACACCTCAACTCTTTGTCTTTTGACTATATTCTTTCTCCTGAACATCATGAGTGTCTGCATGAAACCAAAATTTATTTCTACCAAAAATTCATTTCTGACACAAGAAAAATTCTGACGCAAAGTGGTAAATGGCTATTTGCATGCAAAAACAAAATTCCTATGAATTCAGACAGCAAGAAAGCAACAGGACCAAAGCTCCCTTACATTTTTCCTGCATGCTGTGAACCCTAGTCATGGTGCTTCACCCTGAACTGTTGGAGGCCCTCCCACACCACTGCTAAGTCAGTCTGATTTTTGAAAAAGGAGCAGTTTTCAGTGGATTTATTAAAATTCTTTGGTTGTGAGCAAACTAAATAAAATCTGGTTCTCCTAAGGCAAAAAGAAATGGATGGGAGATACAAAGGATAGCCTACAGAAATGCAGAAAAAGCCAACACCCCAGCCTTATGAGAGGACCCAACCAGAGCAGCTTCAGTAATCACGGCTCATCGCAAGAACTCTTGACAGTCTTCGCCAGACACTCCCATCAGGATGAAAGAACTGCAACTATTTTAGATCTTTATCATCCCCCTCAAGATACGAAATCCAGGGACAGACCATCTGATCAAGCTAGCGTATGTCTCATATCTACCCCTTAGCCAAGGAAGTGGAGAATGCCAAGACAAATATGATGAGGAAGGGACAGTTTCCCACAGCCAAATCAGAATGTGGACACCAATGTAAGAGGGAGGAGATCCTGAGCGGGCTAAATCAGTGCAGGCCCACCATAGTCCAGCAAGTGTCACACATCTGGAAATCTATAATCAGCCCACTTATTCACTGAACTTTACATGCCTCCCATTTCTAAATTGGACCTGAGATAGAGGAGGTATCACATGGTAGGGAGGCAGGAGCATAGAGGAGCTAAAAGTAAGGTCTAGGGAGGAGATCCGCAGAATCAGGACTTGTAGTCCTACCATTTACTAGTGGTGAGAACTCCAGCCAAGTTTTGCAGCTTCTCTATGCTTCAGTTTTTTCATCTGTAAAACTGGAATGATAATATTATGTGAAGGTCCTATCAGGATAAGAATATCACAGAGTTTATGGGAGGAAATAGAGGCAAGGATATATTTAATACTCCGCTGATATCTGATAAGCACTCAGAAAACATTATTGTCACCTAGAGGTCTGGCACTGTAACTTCTATATATAATCCTCTTCCCCTTGTAAAGTGTCTTGTTTTGATTCTTGAGTATCCTCTAGATATTTCCATGTAACATCACAATATCATAATAGAAATTCAGGGTGAGAAGTATCTCTGTTTTTCTTTCCTGCTTTGTTTCTCTCCTACCTGAAAAGAATAGTCAAGACTTCATTTAGATTTCAAACCAATGTTCTGTAGCAATTGTTCAGCATGGGTAGCATTCAAAATATAACTCCAGTGTTGTTGTTGTTGCTTTTTTTCTTCTTCTTCTTTTCCAAAAGGCACACAGCTAAGGTTAATAGAGGTGCCACTTTCAAAATATATCTGCCCTGAGCAACATAAAAGGATTATTTAAGAGGGCACAGTGCATAGGACATACCCTGGTATTAAAAGCCTAGCAACTAAAATTAATTTTAGAAGCTCACACACACACCAATTTTCATTGACTCTGAATCTTCTATCTAAATTACATTTTCCCTCTTGTTCTGGAGGGCTAAAAAAAATAAAGAAGTAAAAGGAAGACAAATTCTTTCACTTGCAAACCAATGCACAGACAACATCTGCACCTTTTGAACACTTAAAGATAAATGACTTTGTCCCTTTGTTGTTTCTTTCTTCTTTGTTTTTCTCTGCAGAATTGAATGACAGCAGTAGCATTATAAAAATAAAATACTTATTTTCCCTTATTAAGTCTCACTACTTCTTAAATTATCTTGGATAGTCTTAATTTGTGAATATCTTATCATTGAGAACAGATTCCTTGAAAATTGCCAAAGTATAGCTTTTTCTGCTTTTTAATCAAAAAACATATCTTTAACGTAAGTAAAATAAAAAAATAATTTTGATTTTTTTTAAACTTTCTTTATGGTCCTAACAGGATTTTTTTTAACTTGGTCAAAGTTTAAAATAGAGGATAAAGTTCTAAATTAAACTAACCAGTTTTCCTTAAATTACATTCCTGAAATAGATATTTGAAATAAATTTTAAGCTAACAAATTATTGTTCAAAATATTCTCAAAAGTATTTCAAAGTCCAAAATTATTTCTTTATTTCTTTCACTTGTTTAGTAATTTATCTCCTTTAAAATGCTTTGAATTCTTATTCAAAAACAGTCACATTTGTTTGACTCTTAATTCTGTTGGCTTAGTACTTTAGTGCATAATTTTACTTTTAAAATTTTTTAAATTGGCTTCATGCTATTTACATATTACATAATTCAAAGACTAACAAACCAAGATATTACAGAAGGGAAAATGTTCATTTTCTATAACTTGTTCATTAAGACTGTGGTATTCATGTAAAGATAGCTCTAGATAATCTAGACATCTCTAGAAATAGGTAAATTGTCAAATATTATTGTCAAGAGAAAGGAAACAGAAAGCTGACAAAATTGTAGAGTATAGCACAATACGACATGATGTCTAACTTGGTGCCAATTTTGCCCTTATTCCTAAACCTTCTTTACTTAGGCTTATGACTTAAAAAGATTTTTTAAAAAGTAATGGTAGAATTTAAAGAGGTATCTTTGATGTAGGTCCTCCTAAGTTCTAACAAAAAAATAGTCTCATGAATATTCACACATAATAACAACTAAAAAAGAGCTTAAAATAAAGATGAACAGATACACTATTGCCAAAATCCAGGAGGAATTTCTCACAACTCTATGGCTTATGAAACTGAATAAAAATAAAAAAAATTCCCTACCCATGCTTAGGTTCAACAAACAGAACAATGGAAAGAGAAGGAGGAGGACATTTTTTTCCTCCTTCACTCTGGTTTGGTGCCTGGGAGATCCAGGATCTATCAACATGAAAACTTGATGAGTGGTCATTTACTAGGCAACAGTACTTTGGGACAGATAGCAAATGTTGTCTCCTTATACTCTCTCCTTACTGTGTCTTTGGATTTCTATAGTTGTCTAGCATCTACCTTCCCCATTTGCAACTACAAAAGAATTCCCTGCTGTGTATTATTTTCATTTCCCAGGACTGAAACAATATATTAAAACAAACCAGGTAGCTTGCAACAGTAGGCATTTATTTTCTCAATGTACTGGAGGCAAAAGTCTGAAATCAATGTGTCAGTAGGACCATGTTCCTTCTGAAGGCTCTAGGGGAACAGCCTTTCTTGCTCCTTCCTAGTTTCTGGTAGTTGCCAACAATCTTCAATGTTGCTTGGCTTGTAGCCGCAGCACCCCAATCTCTTTCTCTATCATATTTTAGTGCTCTCCCCATCATGTGTCTGTGTCTAAATTCCCCTCTTCACATAAGAATATCAGCCATTGGGGATCCAGTTAAGATGGTGACAGCATAGGTGGAACTGTGAGGTTTTCCGAATGTGAGTTCCCCCAAAAGACTCTTGCCTTCCTTCCCCTATCCCCTTCCCCACAGCTGGACGCATTGGTCCAAGGCCCAGGGACCCCCGGTCCCATGCAGGGCTGGCTATTGCATCCCTGGCTGCTCCCTCGTGGGTAGGAAATCTCGGGTCTCAGCTCCCTCCCTGGCTACATCATACTCAAACTGAACCTCCGGTTACCCTGGGAGGCTCTGGGCACCCGCCCCTCAGAGAAACTGATTCCATTTCTGACTGAAATACGCTGGGAGCAACCCAGGGCCACTTTCGCCACTCACCACCTGCCCTTTGGAGCTTTGGAGCTCTGAAATCTGGAGCTCTAGTGCCCCAAATAGTGCACCCAGCTGTGCAGCTGATCCCAGGGAGGCCCACGCTACCACAGACCATCATAGTCGATTGCCCAGTGACCCAAAGAGCAGAGAAAAAGGATCCGCAAAAGTGAAACTATCACATCGGCCATTCTCCAGGCAGAGACTCGAGTTGCCCTGCCCACCTACGAGCAGCCTTCACCTGGGTTCCCACGGTAACATCACTAAGCAAAAGACAAAGCCACTCCCCTGGGAACTAAGCAGCAGATGTCTCAGGTTGCAGCTCAAAGTAATCCCGAGCCTTGGGAGGCTGAGGGAACAAACCTACATTCTGATGCACAGAAAGATTGTAAGACAGTGGGAAATAGGTTCCAGTGGGCTCATACACTGATGGGGGATGCTGGAATTGGCATACAGATTCTGAATCACAGCTTCCCCCTAAATTAAACCTCAAAACTGCAAAAAGTACAGACCGCAGCCCACACTCCAACCTCAAAAGTGAACAAAGCCAGAGGACCCTCATAAGGAAAAACAGGAGATTGCACAAGCGAAGCAAAAGCAACCCCACCTCCCCTGAAAAACGATTAAAGAAGGGGAAGGAAAGGAGGAGAGAGAGAGAAATCTACACAAATGAAGAAAAACCAAAAGAAGAATATGGGTCTCTCCCAGAACACTGGGAAGGCAGACACTGAGAAAACTGACTGCGGAATGCAAACAATGAAGAGCCCCCAGAATGACTGGTCTAAAACAACAAATCTAGATATCAAGACAATAATGGAGAGATTAAAAAGAATTGAGGAGAGTCAAGAAGAAACTAGGAAGGAGCTGATAACTGAGATAACAGCAGTAAAAAATATGGCGAAT
>CAUYQG010097400.1:0-62721 GCA_963574415.1 Tarsius wallacei
GGAAGACATCCAAGCAGCCAACAGACACATGAAGAAATGTTCAACCTTACTAATCATCAGGGAGATGCAAATCAAAACCACTCTGAGATACCACCTAACTCCAGTCAGAATGGCAATTATCAATAACTCAAAAAATAACAGTTGCTGGAGAGAGTGTGGCGAAAAGGGAGCACTTCTACACTGTTGGTGGGAGTGTAAACTAGTGCAACCTCTGTGGAAAGCAGTGTGGCGATTCCTAAAAGCTCTAAACACCAACCTCCCATATGCCCCTGCGATCCCCCTACTGGGAATATACCCTGAAGAACTCAAATCACTTTATAAAAAAGATACCTGCATTCGTATGTTTATTGCAGCATTGTTCACAATAGCAAGAATCTGGAAGCAACCTTGCTGTCCATCAAAAGAGGACTGGATTAAAAAAAAGTGGTACATATACACAATGGAATACTACACAGCCATAAAAAAGAATGAAATCATGAATTTCGCAGCAACCTGGATGGAGCTAGAGTGTATAATACTGAGTAACCTCTCACAGAAACAAAAAACTGAGTATCACATGTTCTCACTCATAGAGTAGACCTTGACCATCCAACCCCCTACAACACCCCGCCGGACCATGGGGGGACCCCCGGGGGGGGGGGCGATGGGATTAATGATGATAAATATCTGTCTGGGGATGGGGAGACACCTCTTACCATCAAGGGTGCCTGAACGAAGCATTTTTGTATGCCTAACCCCTAACGGTACCCCATAATACCATAATAAAAAAAAGAAAAAGAAAAAGAAAAAAGAAAAAAAAAAGAAAAAAAAAAAAGAAAGTATTCCCCAAAACAGTTCTTTAAATAACGTATTTTCCCTTGATCATTTAAGATATGAATGGACTTAAAAAATTTTTATACCAAATTTTCCAGAAACAAGTCCGGAAACTAGTTTATGACTAGAACAATTCACAATAAAGAAAAGAGCTGATCTTAATTGGGCCTCTGTCTGACCAGCAGTTTAAAGTAAAAAATATCTGGCCTAGCGTCTGCAGGTTTTGGTGGATATTAAGATTTATTTTTTCCCAGAAGACAAGCATTGACCTCAGTCTCTATTTGGTCGACATTTATCTCTTGGATCAATAAGTCTTGATGGAAGCTGAAATTAAAGTCAATAGCTACCTGTTGATTCACATAGACTTAATAATTTAGAAAAAAACTTAGAGATATCTTAGTTTGGGGGACCTAGATCCCACCCTAGTTCTGTAATTCCATTTTGCCACATCTCCATAAAACAGTGCTTCCTGGTATGATCCTAGGCCACAGAGCTCCCCAGCTCCTCTTTCTAAAAGCTAACCTGCTTGCCTCCGCTGACTCATTGACAAGCCGGCTGATGGGGAGAACCTCATCTCTTGAGCGTTGGCTGTGTGTCAGCTCCTCTGCTAGGTGCTTAATCAGCTCTATCTCACTAGTCTCAACTGCATGGCCATCAACATGAAAAGTGTGTCTTTGTGTTTGCAACACCCAAGGCATTAACTAGTAAGAATGTTTTCTTACATTCCCAAGATGTGGCATTATGCAAGTAGTATGTATACTAGAGATTAACAGTGGTTGGCAGGTTTTAAAAAATGGTAGCACACAAGAAGAAAAAAGAGGCAATAAAGGCATTTTTAACATGTTACAATTAAGGTATCAAAACTGCTCAAACTGTGTTTTTCTCATAACACAACCAAACACATCAACCTGCTTTTTGAATTCTACTAATCATATAATGAGGCCAACTTGATCATGCAGGCTCTTTCTGACTATCTGACAATGCAACCAGTTTGTCTAATAAGCTTAAACATTTACTGTGAGTCATTATTCCCACATATCAGTGGTCCTTCATCCCCTTGGGTATGAGGAAGTGCTTTCACAAATTATAAATGTTCCCAAGGCAGATGCAGCTGTGGTTTTCCTTATCCTGGGCCATTGGGCGCAAAGACCTCTGAAGCCTTCTGGGGCCCCAATATCCTCCCACTAGTTAAGTGTCCTGCTGCAGAGCTTCAGGAGCCCCTGGAGCTAATTCATACGCTTCCAGGAAAAACTGTCATTGCTTCCTTGTTTCAGGATAAACAGAGAAAGCCAGAAGCACATTTGATTTATTTTTATTACATTAGGTCAGTTATTGATTCAGAGGCTGAGTGGGGGAACAAAAAACAAACAGTTTCTGTGATGTGGAAGCAAAACCTCAGAGTTTAAAAGGAAAACAGCCACAGGACATGCAACTATTACCAGAGTAGGAGATGGGGGTAGTCCGCATCCCAAAATCAACTGAAAAAGGAGTGCTATCCTTGATGTTGATTGAACTTTGATAGGCTCCTCCATGCCTCAGTCAGTGTTACTGCCCTCCTTAACAAAGGATCACCTATACCTTACCTGTGAGTCCTCCTTCTCTGTAATTAAGCACTAGGGTAGCTACAGGGGTTAGGACACCCCTGTTCTCTAAAGAGAAAATGATATCTTATGAGCCAGAGTCTGAAGATGTAGAAAAATCAGGACCATCACCAGCATAATTATTGCAAGTTTCCCAATGGGACACTTGTATTCTGTCTTTCCCCTCCAATCCATCCTCTGCATTGCTGCCTAGGGATTTTTCTAAATGCAGTTCCAGCCATGCCATTTCCCTGCTTAAAATACTCAAATGACTCCCCTTTGCTTGCAGGATGAAGCATGACTTCCTGTGAGTGGCAGGCGGCCCTTATCATCTGCCTGCACACTCCTGATCCTACCCTATCTGGGACTTTCTTCCCACAAGACCCCATGTGTTCTAGATCCTCTACCCTCACCTGTACTCACCTCATCCTCCCACAGAGCTGCTACTCAGCTACAAGATGTGGCACTGTCTTCTTTTTGAGGCCTTCTTCCTCTCTGGCCCCATCCTCTCCACAGGTCTAGGTTTGCCCAGGCATCAAAGTTATGCATCTTCATGTCAGTGACATCAACAGCTCTTGGGACACTCTTTTGGTTCCTCTGTTATGGCTGGCTCCTTGTGGCAGGGTTGCTGCTGGACATGCCCCCTGATGTGCTTGGAGGTGATCCAGAGTGGCTTGCTATTTCCATCACTGACTATTTATCCTCCGGGCTGTTACTCCTCTCCAGGTGGTTAGGCTGCCACTACCCTAGAATATCGGCTGTCTCTTGGGCTTTCCTCCCATTGAACACATTCCTAGGAGAATCAACTCTCTCGTGGGTGTGGTATAGCCCATCATCCCCTAACTAGGGTCTTTAAGCCAATTCCAGGTGGGCTTTTCTGACTATTGACCAAACACTCCCCTGGAGGGCTCACAGGCACCTCAAATTCACCACAGCATACGCTGAACTCATTTCCTGCCCCACACCTGCTCCCCTTGGAATATTTCCACCTCAGGGAACGGCATTCCTATCGTATAACATAAAATGTGCCATCTTAATCATTTTTAAGTGTATGATTCAATCATGTTAAGTGAATGTGTTTTCATATTGTTATATGACCAATCTCCAGAACGCTTTTCATCTTGCAAAACTGAAACTCTGTACTCATTAGACAACGATGCCCCATCCCCTCTTTCCCAGCATCTGGCAACCATGATTCTACTTTGTCTCTATGAATTTGACTACTCTAGGAACCTCATATAAATGGAATCATGCAGTTTTTGTGTTTTTGTGACTGGTTTATTTCATTTAGCATAATGTCCTCAAGGTTCATCCATGTTGTACTGTATGTCGGAATCTTCATTCTTTTTAAGGTCAAATACTATTCTATGAATATACCACA
Source organism: Tarsius wallacei (assembly GCA_963574415.1). Lineage (NCBI taxonomy): Eukaryota > Metazoa > Chordata > Mammalia > Primates > Tarsiidae > Tarsius > Tarsius wallacei. The sequence continues at coordinate 3,775 of CAUYQG010097400.1, forward strand.
TTTTGTGTTTCCATCATCCCTTGGTGGACACTGGGGTTACTTCCACCTTTTGGCTGTTGTGAATAATGCTGCTGTGAACATGGGGTACAAATACTGATTTGAGTTCCTCCATTTAATTCTTTTGGGTATATACCTAGAAGTGGGATTGCTGGAGCATATGGCTATATTTCCTTTTTAATTTTCTGGAAGACTGCCACACTATTTTCCAAAAAAGCTACACCATTTTACATTCCCACTAATAGTGCACAAGGGTTCACATTTCTCTACATCCTCGCCAGCCCTTGCTGTTTTCATGGGAACTGGTTTTAAAGTCAGAGAGAACCTGTCTCAGCCATCACGATGACCTCAGTGGGGAACCTGGAATTCACGTAGCACCACATTAGCCAACGTATAGGGAGTGAAAAAATGATTGCGTGTAGGAATCTATGGCTGGAGCTGAGTCTAAATTCTCCCTGACCAAAGTGTTGTCCAGCAGCCAAGTTATCACCTGGAAGCTTGCTGGAAAAGTAGAATCTCAGGACCCAACCCATACCCACTGAAGCAGAATCTGCAATTTAACAAAATATCCCAGGTGAATTTGATGAACACTAAAGTTTAAGAAGCATGGCTCTTGCTGTCAGGACACAGAGTCACTGACACCCACCTCCAGAAAGAATTCTACTTAAGTCTTAGAGAGTTCAACCTCTGGGGAGAAAGGTGGGTTGTCTTATTTATTAACAAAGATAAAATTGAATATGAGAATTCTAAAGGTTTTGTGATTCTTCATCATTCCTGTAAACCTTTCCAGGACAGCTCACCTGTATCTTAGCTACCTGTACCCTTGTCCCAGGATCTCCTAAGTAGAGAATTTTGACAGGTGACCAGGTGACCAAGACCTACTTTCTTGGTATTCCCTCAAGTTTAAGTCTATAGTAAACTTCTCTCTTCTCGTGGAAACCCAAAGATTAGAGTGCTCAAAATGGAAAGAGAGGAAACAGTTCATTCCATCATAGTTCAGAGGGACCCTTTCTTAGAAACCAGCCTCTACATGCTTCTGGTAAAAAACACAGAAAGCCCAGGACTGAGATGCTGTGACCTGTTCCATGTTGCCTGGTGTTGGATAAAAATCTCTTCCCCAGTCCCATTTTCACCATTGAGAATGCACTGCCAGGGCCAAAAAAGAGTTTTTCTTTGATAAGTAACAGAAAAGGGCTTTGAGGCACATTAGAAACCAGTGATAGAATTCTGAGAGGATTTTAATAATAACCCAAATCCCAGCAAAATTATTTCCAGAGGACACACATTTCAGGTTTCTTGAAGGATGTTTATAATAAGCTGGAGAATTTCTCTTGTTGTCGTTAATGTGCTAGAACTGGTTTCAGTTAAATTTTACATGAAAAGGATATATTAACCTGCATAAAATATGTTCATAATCTCGATTTAAAATTAAAAAGAAGAAAAAACCCACAACCACATGTACAATATATTGCCCCAAGTTAAAGCCTTGGGAAAAAAACAAAAACTTTGCTTGTACCACGCTAGTACCATTTTTGCAGAGATAAAAATTCTATGCTCCCCTCGGTACACATGCACATCCCGTTATTGTCACAGGGAGTTATGTATGTTGACTGGGGGGGATGAATAGATGCTGAGGCTTCAGGAGAGATGAGAGTGTGGAAAACAGAAGTCATTTGGTTTCATGGGCTTCCTCCAGTCCTGAGAGAGCACACGGTTGGGCCTTTTGTAAGCCGGAAGTGGCCAAGATCAGACCTCCCCCAAACTGGAAATGAGAATGCTCTGTATTGGGGAGTGTGTTAAACTTGACACAGGGCTGTCATTTTCACGCAGTCCACGCAGTTAATGTCAAGGCCCCTCTGCTGCCTGGCAACTACCAGGTCAGATGCTTCTCAGCTGGGTCAGAAGCCAGTAGAGATTCATTGAGGCTCTGATTTTGTTGAAGATGGGCTAAGTGAAGCAGTTACTTTCAAAAAGTCATTTTTAAAAGACCGGGTAGCAGGTTAAGCACTTAGGAAACCCCTTTTGTAAGACAATGGGGGTCCTACTGCAGAAGTGCTGTTTATGGAGTCAACACTTCGTTCTGTTCTAGAAGGGTGATGTGGCTTTGTGCTTTGAGAAGGAAGATGACTTTGGAATTGTCTCAATTCCAAGGACTATGTGCTTCTCCTCATAGTCCATTGATTCATTCACATTGTTTTTTTCAGTCTTCCACTTATTAATTCCCCAACAAGTATTACACACAGACAGGCAAGGTGCAAAGTGCTATAGAGGCAGGAGCATGAGCCTGGGAGCTACTTGAGAAAGGTGAGCAGGTACAGGAAGATGAGCCAGGCTGGAGGATAGCTGAGGCGGGAGGCAGACCTGGACGTCCAACAGGTCTAGCCCCATGAGCGACCTCTCCTGACTGTACAGCCCATCCTGCTCCCAGGGATCTTGGTGGGGCCTCACTCTGAGGCAAGTCTCTCCCTATGAGTCTGCAGGGAATGTCCCTCCCTGCAGGGCAGTATCTTGTTTTCCATCTCAGCTTGGCTGATTTGCTGGCATTATTGGGCACTTCATTTCTGGGATCATTGCACTGCTGGGAATTTTTTTTTAAATTTTTTCACTCTGTTTTATTTTTGTAATCTCATGAAACAATATCATTTCTGCTCACATTTGATTTTTTTAAGCCTATTTCATTTAAAATTTCAGTTTTGAGTACAGAGTGCTTCAGAGTTATTAAAAGACTTTTTCAATCTCAAATGGAGAATACTAGAAATGAAGTGCCATTTTGGAAAGAAAGAAAAAAAAACCTCATCAACATATCTATAACATCAAGCTAGGCATCCACAATATCAGGAAGAAAATCTTTATGTGAAATTCTGAGTTCACAACAAATTACTTTTAAGGGGATTTTTTTTTCTTAGCCAGAATCAATTCTAATTTATTATTATAACTATCAAAATATAAATTTATAAATTTCCAACAAGCATAGGTGATGACCAAAAGGCAGTAAGATACCACCTCATGAATTTATGGTTAGAGTGTGCATAGAAAGATGAAGGATGCAAGTTACTAATTCAATCATGTGTGCCATACAATGTGAATTTAACAAGTGAGAAGTCATGTTACCGCTACTGTAGATTTGGTCTTAATGCTTGGTTTGTGCCCTGTACTTCGTTTCTATGTCCTAACACTACTGTGATGGTGATGATGATAGTGATGGTAATGATAATAGTGATGGTGCTGATGATGAGGATAATGGTGGTGGCAATGGTCATGATGATGACGATGATAGTGGTGGTCATGATGGTTTGAATGATGATGGTGATGATGTTGACAATGAAGATGGTGATGAATACTGGTGATGATGATGGTGACTATGGTGGTGAAGATGGTGGTGGTAATGATGATAATGATGCTGGTGATGGTAAGGGCAATGATGGTGATAATGATGATAATGATGGTGATTTGGGGAATGATGAGGGTAGTGAAGATGGTGATGATAATAGTGTACATACTTCAATGCCATATCTCACATGCAGACAATGCCCCGGTGCTTACTAATAGGAACAAACCTTTAACTCTGGGATAGCCCTCATTATTGCCATCTCACAGATGAGGCAAGGGAGTAGCAGGAAGGTAACTAACAGCACAAGCTCCCCCACCATGATGTAGCAGAACTGGCTTTCCCAGGCATTTGGCCCCAGATCTCTGTTCTTCCCCACTGTGCTCTGACTCTCCTACCTCCTGCCAGAAGCACTAAGTGAAGTCCAAGTCTACTGGACCTCAGGGTATTTTCCATCCCATCTTCATTGGACAGGTAAAAACATGATGAATGTTGGAAAGGTGATTCTAAATGCAGTGCAAAAGTGGGCTGGCAATTCAGAATCTTCATTTTGTTAACATAGAAAGCAAAATTATTCCTCTAGGTGTTCTCTGTTAGGATTTTGGATTATATTGTTTGAAATATTTTTATGTAAATACAAATGTATATTTATATTTACATATATATTCCCGATATATATATAATTGACCATAATTAGTGTAGGTCATGACTTACAGATTGTGATGAATCTATTTCTATATGTCAAGTTCCCTAAAAATGGGAATAATTCTTTATTCAATGTTCGCTCATTGAATTATTTTGTCATTAACAATATCTTAGCCGGGCTTGGTGGCTCAGCCTGTAATCCCAGCTCTTTGGGAGGCTGAGGTGAGTGGATTGCCTGAGCCTGCAGGTTCGAGACCCGCCTGGGCAACTTGGCGAAACCTCATCATCACAATAAAATCAAAAATTAGCTGGGCATGGTAGCACATGCCTATAGTTCTGGCTACTTGGAAGGCTGAGGCGGAAGGATCACCAGAGCCCAGCAAGTCAAGGCTGCGGTGGCCAGTAGTGTGCCACTGTTGCACTCCAGTCTGGGTGACAGAGTGAGACTCCAACTCAAAAACAAAATAAAACAAACAAACAAACAAAACCAAAAAAATAATATCTCAGGCACATCTTTCTAATATCAGTACATATAGATCTACCTCATTCTTTTAAGGACTCCACAGTGTTACAGTATCATTATTTCTTTAATCAGTCTCCAACTCACAGCAACTTAGGTTGTTCTAATTTTCACTTGGATGCCTGAATGAATATCCTTCCACATAAAGGTGAATATCCTTTATTTAATATATTTCTGTAGGAGAGGTTTTTAGAACTGGGATTATTATGTGAAAGTGTATCCTAATTTTCAATTTTGGTAGATTCTGTCCTGTTAATTTCCAAAAGTATTTTCCCTTTTTATTCTCCCACCAAAAAATTATGAGAGCGACCGTTTCCTCTCACTTTCCCCTATGTAGGATATTTTGTATCTATCTATTTATCAATGTAACTATTTATCTCAATCACTCTCTCTATTGATCAATCATCTATCTATATTTTAAATGAATAAGTTGAAAGTCATGTGTATATTATATGACTCCAAGCAACAGAACCAAGGTGTCCTGCTTCTCAATAGAGTATTCCCACAGAACACCTAGAAAATGTGAAGGAGATACAGTTTCATGGGGGAGAGGAGAGTGTCCCCTCCCTACATTTCTGAGGCCAGGCAGATCTGGATGGGGGGTGTTTAAATGACAGTATCACACTGGTTTTCTTTCATTTGTTTTATTCATTCATTTACTTAAAAATGAGTATTGAGAACCTACTATGTGCCAGGTGTTACATCAGTCAGGTGTCTTTCTAGGAGCTAAGGTTACAGCCAGCAGCATGCCTGAGCCCACTCCTATTGACTAGAGAGAGCATATCTCATTGGCAGCTGGAAACTAGCCTTGGTGGGAGTATCCACACAGGCAAATTAGAAAACACCACACGTCAGAATTTTTTTCTTGGTAAGCTTGTTGTCACCATTTACCCATATACCCTTGGATGCAGCAGTGAACAAGCCTGACACAGTCACTGCCTCTGCACAGCTTAGTGTTGTGATCAGAGGCTGACTCTACACAAGGTCTGCTGCTAACTAGCTGCTGGTCTCAAGCTTACCACTTCTCTGCCTTCATTTCTGCACATGTAGAATGAGGATGATATTAAGAGTACCTTACTCATAGAGCTGTGGTTGCACTAGGTAAATATTAGGTGCTATTTCACACTCTGGTGGAGGAAGAAAAAAGTTAACCAAATGGAGATACCTTATAATGCCAAGGAGGGACTCATGCTTTGAGGGTTATAGGATAGGGCAGGGGAACCAAGGAGGGACTGATGGGGAGGATGCCACACTGGAGTGCAGGCCTGATAAAGTGAGGAAGCAAGGCATACTACTATGTAGAGGAAGAAGTTTCTAGGCAGACAGCACAGCCTGGGCAAAGGCCCTGAGGTAGGGCCTGAATGAGAAGCACTGTCCAGGTGTGTCCATGAAGCACACAGAGATCAGTGTGGCTGGAGCCCTGGTCAGCAAAGGGAAAGAATAGAGTGAGCTGGGGTCAGAGGGGGGAACAGGACGAGATAAAAAAGAATCAGGATCCTTATCTATCCTGATACCCCCTTAAGGACTCTGGATTATATTCTAAGTGTGATGAGAAACCACTGGAAAATTTTGTGCAGGCAGTGAGTGGCATGGCTTCACTCACCATTTAGAAGGATTATCTTTCCTACTATTAGAAATAATAATAATTAGATATATTTGGCGCTGGCCTGAGACCCAGTGTTTTCCCTCAGCATTTAGCTCCTCGTATTTTCCCAAAAGTCTCTGTCTTCTTCTTTCTGCCTCTAAATATTTCACAGCAACCAATTGTTAAAACAATACTTGTTCATAATCTGTAATGAAAGTAATAGTAATATTAATAATCAAACACTTGTATAGCATTCACTATATGCCTACCAGGTATTTCCCTAGTGCATTACATGTATTAATGCATTTAATCCTTAAAATAACCCTGTAGAATAGTTACTATTATGAGTCCCACTTCCTAGATGAGGAAATGGAGGCACAAGGAAGTTAAGTACCTTGCCTAAGGTCACAGAGTTGGTAAATAACAGTCTTTCTGACTATTATCAGGTGCTCTTAACCCCCACTAGACAGGCTCTTGCGCCATCAAGTTAATCTAGGAGAATGTTAAATACTGCAGTTGATCAGAAGACCGAGAGTGTTCAAGAGCACAGATTCTCAACCTGTATCCCCACGTTAAAGGAGATAACCAAACACTCTTTTTCTAAGCTAAGACATCCTCTTGAATAATTCTGCCAGTAAAAGAGCATTTGGAAGGCAACTGGGAATTTATGCATCTATGGTCCATAGGAAAGAGAAAATGAATGACCATATTAGATTACAGAGCAGTCACTGTGAGACTATAAGTTTCAGGTATCAGGACCCTCCCAGAGCGCATTTTTTATAATCACATTTTAGCTTCCAAAACATGTGTTGGTGAAATGTATAGGCAGCCATCTGTCTGATGACTTGTAGAAACTTTGAACCAGTAACATTTGGTCTTGGGCCTTTCAGTGCTCAGCTTTAGCAAGTTCTAGAGATGGACACCTCTATCTCCCCTTAAAGCTGATAACCGGTGACTTTTTGTCAAGTCAAATCCATTCTGAGAATGCACTTTCTAAATATCATGTGAACTCTCTGGACTCAAGAGCATGTGGATTTGCTCTGCTCATCTCTGAGTGAGTTCATGTAGCCCAACCTAGGATTTTGACATTTTGATCTTCATCTGAGACTTTTCTCCTGAGTTCCAGATCCCTTCCAATCCTTCCACTGTCCTAGAGCAAACAGTGACTGGCCATTAGTCACTTGGTAGCCATGCAGAAGCGGGAATGGAAGAAGATATCTGGGCAGATACAATCCCAAGGTTTATGAATGACTGAAGTCACAGAGCAGGTGGGGGGCTTTTGTGCCTCAGAGAGTGCCTGGGCTCCCATGTGTCTCTAGACTCTGCCTCAGATTGTCAAGACACACCTAAGTCAGCAGTCCCAGCCGAATGCTGAATGTGAGAAATGTTACTGGATTCCAGCCCTCATCACTGAGTGGGGATTCTGGTATGAGTTACACTGCTATTGCCAGGGGTGCCAATGAACCAATGACCTCTGCTCCAAGAAAAAGGTGAGAGTAGACCTGGAATTTGGCTCTAGTGGTTACCTCTGAAAATTCCCCCAAGCTTCTCCAGTTTGTCTCCATTGAACACTCAGTCTCATATTTCCACCTGTCCAGCAGACAGCTCCAACCAGGGGTCTGTTGCTGCCCCACACACTGTCTCCCAAGCAGAGCCTTCAGCTTTGTTGCCTGCATCCTGTGCCAGTCAGAGGTACACTGGGAATCTGAGGGTGAGGCTGTGGAGAGGGCCCCCTGAAGACATTCCAGTGGTATTCTTTCTATCTCTTCCATCACCCTCTCCATCAATGACAGCTCCTTGTGTCACCTTGAAAAGTCTTGGGTTCTATAGCCTCAAGTCTTCTGTCACTCCACACCAGGCCAGGCACCTGCCTCGAATGAGGGTGGGAACAGCTCGCTTCTCTTCCTTCCCCTTCGCACTGCCCACTGAGTGGTATGGACTGTTCCAAAACCTTATGCCATTTGTGCCAATGATACTTCTCTCTTTTCTCAGCCCTACTTCTGGGGGGAGGGACTTCTGTCTGCTTATCTGCTAACCTGAATACAAGGCCTTCCCATCAAAGCATAGTCACTGCTTCTGATCCTGCACTTGTAACTGTTGGGTGCTGTCCTGGGCAGGAATGACTGGCTCTGAATCTAGACTCCACCTGGCAGCCCGGTCACCTTGAGCAAGTTATGTGCCATGTAAAGCTTGTTTGTTCATCTATGAAGTGGGTATAGTCATTGGAGCCATCTCACTAGGCTGGTGAGGATGGAAAGAGATGGTGAAAATTAGTTAACATTTGCTGAGTTCTGTTCTCAAAAGGACCGATTCTCAGCCACCACACTCTGCTACCTCCCAAAGCCACTTCAGGATTATGTCCTTTGCCCCTTCATTTAATATTTCTGTCTTGGAAAGGTGTGTGTGTATGTGTGTGTGTGTGTGTGTTTGCTTATTTTAATCTTTACTTTTATATAACATGCATATCAGATAACTCTCCATTCTCTTTTTATAATATGTTTAAATAAATATGCCAGTTGGCAGACTTATGGAACTAAAAATGATATCAAGTTTCTATCCAAAGAATATTGATTCTAATAGGACCTATAGGGACCATGGTGTAATTTTCTTTCCTGAGTTTAGACCTATAAAGACTCACTGAGGACCCTTTAGCAACAGAGCTTTCTGAATACATGGTCTCATCCTCCTTGGTGGTCATGGTTATATGTGCAGTGGCTGTTGTTAGAGAGTTTAACAGTTATTCCTCCGTTGAATAAAAAATGAGCACTTATCTTGAAGGGAAAAGAGGAAGTCTACCCCTGATAATTTGTAATTCTCTCTTGGGTAAATAGATTCCTGATAGTGCAAGTCTGTAGAGCTGTAGTCACATTTTTTAACTCTAAGGTGATGTTAGCATAAACATTCCATGTCCTAGTTATTGATCTGTTGCTGTGATAATGGTATTAGCCAACTGAACTTTTGACATTGGAGAACTTGCAGCAGCTGTGATTGCATTTTTCTTTTATTCCTGCAACTTAATTCAAGTTGCACATTCAACTGGGCCCTCTGTGAAAAAGTGTTGCTTTGCTGGAGTCTGCATAAAAGAATCTTAATCCTCCAAACCTTTGGTAGGAGTGTTAACTTCCAGCTTGAATCATGAAAACACACTCATACAATAAAATACTCAGAAACTACCCATTAGGAGCTTGAAGTGTTTTGTGTTACAAAGAGATGCACAACTTCTGAATTCCTTGGCATTGACTTTTCTAGCATTAGCCAAATTGAGTAGTTCCTTTCCCACTGACATGCTTTCCACGATCACCACTCTAAAATTGGGGCAAAGAATGGCTTATATTAGCGGTGGGAGACCCAGCCCAGAGGCTGTTGTCTGCAGTTGCAGTACATTGCCATTGGCAGAACAGGAGGGCGATGGATGCTAGACGGACCACTGCAAGCTCTAAAACTTGCTAACTCACTTTGTGGCACCTTGAGTTCAGAAAGTTTCAACACTGCATTTGAAAATTTGTCTGTGTGACAATTCTTTTTTAATTCTTCTGAGGGGAAGTTGTGTAATGTGAGAACTTAATCTGGCTCAGCAGCCATCCATGAGCACTTGAGTTCAAGTCTAGGACTGGTAAGTTCCTTATGGACAGGGAAAAGTCAATTACTTTGCCACTAACACCTACTAGAATGGCTTCAAAAGTGCTAACATGGTTGCAGAGCAATTGAAATTCTCATACTTTGTGGGTGGAGGACAAAATGGTATACTTTAGACAAATGGTTTGGCAGTTTCTCATAAAGTTAATCATAACTTGCCAGCAAACCCACTCCTGAGTATCTACTCTAGAGGAATAAAAAAATCACACAAAAACCTGTACATGGATGTTTATGACAACTGTACTCATAACCTCCCAAAACTTCAAACAACCCACATGTCATTCAGCAGGTGAATGGATGAGCTAATAACTCTGGCACGTGGAATACCATGGAATGTTCCTCAGCAATGAAAGGCATAAACTGTTGACACCTGCAACAACTTGGATGACTTCTAAGGAATTATTCTGAGTAAAACAAAGTCAATCCCAAAAAGTTACACACTGTGTGATTATTTGTATATGACTTTGTCTAAGAGACAAAACCATAGTGGCAGAAAACAGATTTGTGGTTGCTAGGGATTGGAGCTGGAGGAAAGATGTGGCTACAGAGAGGTAACATGCCAGAGATGATGGAATTATCCTGTGTCCTGATTGTGACAGCAGTTACGGAGGTCTGTACGTGTGTTAATATTCATAAGATTATACATCTACCTAAAAAGTTCATTTTACCTGTGTTATTAAAAAATAATTTTTTTATTTTTAAAAACCTTCTTTATGTCTCTGGGAAACATAGCAGGAGGTGTGAATAAAATTGTACTCCCAGGTTTGAGTGTTCAAACATGTGTGAGCCTGTGTTCGTGAACATGCCGGCAGCATGGGAGGCCTAGCATACATTTGAGAACATAGCCCAGGAACATGCTCAGATTGCTCTTAGATTTTATTTATATAAATTCATAAATTCATTATCAATTATTTGTTATAAAATGCTTTCCTTTGTTGGCCAGTGAGCAGTTCTCTCTCTGATGATGATGATGATGATGATGATGATGATGATGATAGTGATCAGAGAAGGAGAGGCAGAATTCCAGTAGCTCTGTCATACCAGAGGATGTCATAGGTACAATGTGTGAAAGAGGGTGTGCTCGCTGATGATGGAGTCAGTGTCAGGGAAGTCATACAAAGGCCTGGTTTGGTTTTGAAGGAGTAGTGGTCTAGCTTGTATACGATGGGGGAAGGAGTTCCATACCGAGGGTTTCAGCTTAAACAGAAACCTCAATTCCCCTCGCTGGCTGGGAAGTTTCAGAGGGCAGTCTGGAAAGGAGACAGAACAGATCATGTAGGCTATTTTGCATCCATGGCATAACCCTTGGCACTCTCAGCAGTCTTAGGATGTCCAAAGTAAAGAAATGCCTTCCCCTGGGGTTTTGCAACCTGCAGCATTTATTGCTAGATAACCTCTTTAATAGTCCAAACAACAGGTCAGAAAGACCCTTGAGGCAAGTATCAGCAAGTTCCTCTGCTGTGAAGGAATAAATCCTCTGGCCCAGCTCATGCCCCTATTGACACTCATATACTGAGCCCTACTATCCTAGTCCTCCAATGGGCTGGTCCCTTTTTCTGTATCAAGGGCAATAGGCTGCCATAGTTGATGAGAGCTACTCAGAAATTAAATACCATCATCTTGCACCATCTGGTCACTTCTGCTTAGTCTCAGGAGTGTATCACACTTGACCTCGAAACCAGTTGGTATTTATGTCTTTTAGAACAAGATATCTGGGCATAGGCCAGGGCCATTGCCAGTACATATGGCACCTTTGTGTGGGCTCCAAAACTATGCCTTCTTAATAGACATATTACAGAAGAGCTTCTCATTGTGGTGGGGACAACTCTTCACCCACAGGATATCTTGGGAGAGCTGACCATGAGGCAAATTTCAGCCCTCAGTCACCTAAACATGGAGATCCTGGGTAGCTGCAGGTCCAGTCAGTGGTTCACTGAGACTGCAGAGACTAGGCTCTTCTGTCTTTTTTCTCCACCATCTTGAGCACATTGACATTGGTTTCCATCCTTGTTGCCTCACAGTCTTAAGATTTAATTCATTTGTTTTCACTGGAAGAAATAAGAGATCTTGCCCAAGAAGGGTCTGAGCATGGATATGCAGTCTGATCACTTCCCTGGGCAAGAAGCTCTTTCCATGGGGTTTTTCGGTTTTCTACTCACCATATCCCAAACCCTAGTCTGTTTTTGATGTACAGCTGCTTCCATGTACCATTTTGCTTCTTCTTAAGTCCCCAGCATGAAGAGAGACAACAAAAGAAGAATAGCTTCAGAAAGAGCTACAGAGTAGTGGTGGAGCACAGAGATTGGGCAGCAATGACCTGACTTACTACCACTGATGTCCTCACTCGGAGCCTTCATGTGCTCAACTATAAAGAGAAAGGTGACTGTGGGTTCTATCCCCACCCTGGGTTCAGTTCAGAGGGCGGGACTGTCTTCAATGGTACGCCTGTGTGTGGGTCACCTGGAGGCCAGGCTTATTACTCATATGGAGGCAGCCACATCTGGGTGTTCCTGCCTCCACTGTTTTCCTTTTCCTGCTGGAGCCACGCACCATTCTTATCAGCCACCATGTCAGTGCCAGAGTCCCCATTGTCCCCTTTCCTAAAAGATTGGGCTGTCAACAATGTAGCTAGATCTGTTGCAGCCCAGGGTCAAGGCCAAGGTCCAACCATGTAGGACAGGGCAGCTTGGGGTGGAAGGTGTATGACGGGAGCAGAGCATTATATGAGGGAGTCCTAGAACCTTTCTCCTCCAGCCTTCCTCCTCACTGAATCAGGAGTAAAAGCTTCTGACTTTAGTCCCCCGCCTTCCCTCAACAGGGATGGCTCTCCTCTGCTGCTGACATAAATGCATGGAAAGTATCTGATTGAAGCATTGATTAATTCAGCACATATTTAGCATCTTTTATGGGACAAGCACTGTGCCTAAATGTTCACACACCTCTAATTTGAATCCTCATAGTGGTCTAACAAGGTAAGTATTATAATCCTTGAGTGCCAATGTTAGAACTAGCTTATTGTCACACAGCTGGCATTTTATCTAAAATCAGAATTCCTCCTGTACCCACAATCTGCAGTCAGCAATAGGACGATGGCCTTGGAGGCATTCTCTCCTTGCCTCTTCTTCATGAATACTTTCTTTGAACTGAGTGAGAATTTTCTTTTATTCCAACCTTCTTTTAATGCATCAATACTTGTCTGTATCTGACCCTCCATCCCTTCTTGCTCAGAGACTCCCTCTCCACACTCAGGAGTAGATTCCCTCTGACTGGTAGGAAATGCGTAAAAAGTAAGATTAAAGGTACAAAAGACAAGGAGTTTGGGACATACACAATACCAAGCAGTTAAATACAACAATTACCAGAAGTTTATTTGAGAAATAGAAAGAGAATCTGACCAGGAGTCTCTGTAGGCTGAATGAAAAGAAAAATAAAATCAGTCCCGGGAAAGAGGAAGTGGTTGCTTTTCACATATTTAGAAAGTTCTAGAGCTTTTTCTTAGGGACCCTACCAGGACTTCCCAGCTGTTGGTTCACCTCTGCTGCCTGTTTTCCAATGCATACAGCAACATCTGGATATAAATGTAAAGCTCAGTCTGAGGCCTGGACGTCCTCCTTTTGGCAGTTTCCTTGATGCTTTCAATGGAATCTAAAGTTGTTGTAAGAGTGTTTGTTGACAGAAAGTTTGACATTATTGAAGTGTGTACCCTGAGTACTAATGCCCCACAATCTTCTATACTTCCTGCACCCGCAAGAGTAGGATGGGGGCTTGAAGATGGCCATTTTGAAGACCAGCAGCTGCCAGGGAATTAACAGAAGTGCTTCCTGAGTCTTCTTCAGAGACCCACTTGTTGTCTTCCAGTTTTTGACTTGTCGTGGATACTAGGAGTGATTCTTTACCTTAATTCTGGGTCAGGTTTGTCTAGTAAAGATTACAGTGAAATCGCATCCCCTGATAAAGGTGGGTCCTGAAGCAGGTCTCTCCCTGACTCTGCCCCCTTGCAAGCACCTGCTTTAACTACTATGTTCTGCTCCTAGCTCCTGGCTTTACTACCACTCTTATAGTCTTACCTTGTTTTACTGGTATACCATAATTTTCTCTAAGCTTCTTCTCAGATGCACCTAAGCCTTCCACTGAAATGTCAGTGCAAAGAAAGGTAGTTTGGTGAAAACCTGTGAGGAGTATACATTTGCCCCCTTTCATTGGCCATTAGGAATTTATTTTCAGCTAAACAAGCTGGGAAATGTAATTAAGCACATGGTTGATGGTGATAGCCAAGTGTGCATGCCAGAAAAACAATAGGTTCTTTAAAGATGCCAAGGACTGATATTATGCATCTTCTCTTGGAAACTGTATACACTTCACAGTCCTGAGCCTCCTGTGAGCCGCTTCATATCTTCAATCAAATTATTATATTCCAGAAATATGCATAAGGGAAATGATTCTACACATTTTATGGTGGGTTGTTGCTTGTAGCAGTAATTGAAGTACCTTTTCCACTTATGAAAGTACTAATTTTATTTGTTTTTATTGCTTTTCGAGATGCAATTATTTATTTAGTGTGCTTTGGCTTTATTAAATTATGTTTACTATAGGAACATCATAAAAATGTATGAAAACAACATATCAGCCAAGCCAGCCTGGTGACCTGTATTGAGAAAGCTAGTGTTATTTTTCATATCCAAACATAATGGAATAACTTAAGAATAAACAGATAATCTACGCTAGAAAACAATGCAATTTCAAGGTAATGTAATAAAACACCTGGACAATAAGATTTTATAAATCTTGGTTCTAAAATTTACATGAGTTGGGTTTTACGTGCTTATTTGAGGACACATGGCATTTCTAAATGGAATCATTATAATGGGAAATGTAATTAAACTGAAAGGCAAGAATGTAAACAGAGTTTTTGTTGGCTGGTAAGATATGGATGACTAAGAAGCAATGTAAAGACCTTTGGTGTCAAAAGACAAACAGAAGGCTTTCATCCCTATAAATGTCCTTTCCTTTGAAATTGAAAAATGGTTAACAATTTGTGCAGATTACTTGGCAGTCGACTGAACCAGAGGTGCTGGCTTTAAGGAGTTCTTTATGTAATCTCTTTGTCTCTTGCTTCCAGTTCCTTCTAGAATGCTTCATCTCGAAAGAAAAGAGGCATTTTGCCTTTGGCATTCTTTATAAGAAACTTAAATGAAATGCAAATGGCATATTTGTTCTGAATTTGCACAAAATAACAACATAAAGGCACAAAACTTTTTTTAAAAGCAAAAATCTAAACAACAAAACCAAAGCCAAAAGTAAACAAAGCCCTAATTCTAACATGAGAGATTGTAGAGAGCAGGGCTGCTTAAATGAAAATGACTATATGACTATAAATTAATGATCAACTTTTATTTTTCTAATTATGAATCAAAATTAGTTCTTGTTCAAATTCATGTTCCTGCTACAAAATTCAAAAGTTACCAACAAATGTACACAATAAAGGGTGAGTCTCCTCGCAACTATTCCGGTTACTTCCCCAGTGGGAGCCATGGTTAAGGGGTTCTCCTTTTCCTAACTGTTGCTAAAGGTTCCTAGCATTTTCTAAGCATGTAAAATAGGCACACACATATTTACTGACATATATGTCTGCACACATATTTACCCAAATGATGTGAAACATAAAGCTCCCTCATTCTTAAGGACTGCAGTTATACGTTCTTAAAGACTGTGTATTTCAGTATATGAATGCCCCATCTTCTATTGATGTCCATTTCAGTGTTCCCAATTTTTTTTTCTGTACCAAGAAACACTACCACCAATAATATACAAGAAGACTTGTTTGTTTTGTCAACCTTTTTATTTTATGTTTGGCAACTTGAAAGATAAAAAATGATATCTGTGTGATTCTAAATCACAGTTCTCTTGTTATGAGAGATTGAGTCTCATTTCGTCTGTGTCAGAGTTACTAGCATTTCCCTTCCTGTGAACTATCTGGTTTTGTCTGTTGTCCTTTGCTGAATTTTCTAATGGGTCTTTGATGATTATCTTTGTTGAACTGTAAAGGCCTTTAATATGAGCTGCAAGTATTTTTCCCATTTTTGGAAATTGTCCTTTGACTTAATTTAGACAATATTTTGCTATATATGTGAAAATGTACACATCTTTTTTAGTGCTTCTTGATTTTTTATCATACTTCAAATTACTTGCCATATGTTCCCTCACATAATGCTAGATTTTAAAAAAATTATCCACCCATTTTCTCATACTTTTGTGGCTTTATTTCCTTCATTAAAATTTTTAATTCATCTGGAATTTACCTGGGTGATTAATGATATAAGAATGTGATTTTATTTTATTTTACAGATGTTCAAGTATCCCAACTGTATTATTGAGAAATAATATTTAGATTTCTTTATATTTTTAATATCACCAGAGCTGGATCACCATTGTATTTATTTTAATAATGTTCTTTGATCATGTTAAGAAGATATAAATTTATGACTACTTCATTCAAAAATTGCTTTTAACAAAAATGTGTTTCTAATTTTATTACATGCCTTTCCAGCATCTATAATCAATAGTTTTTCTCTTTTGATCTCTTACTATAATGAATTATATTAATTGATTTTTCCAATATTGAACCATCTTTGCATTCTTGAAATAAAATCAATTTGAATATGAATCTGCCTTGTAATACACTTCTCCATTCTCTCTGAGTAAATTTGACTTACAATGTATATGAATAAATGATATTGTTCTAAAGTATGTAAAGTTTTTCTTTCTTTTTTTATGCTTTGAATCAACTTAATTACATTGAAATTATTTGTTCCCTAAAGGAATTTATTTTAGAAATTCTCCTATAAACCTGCTGGCCTGATACTTTTGAGGGAGAACTTTTAGATTATTCTTACCTTGCTACCTCCTTCCTTCCCTCCCTTCTTCCCTCCCTCACTTTCTTTTTGTGATGATAATTGGATTTCCTGAAGTTAATGTTTATAATTCATATTTTTCCAGAACATTACCCATTTTATTCTGTATTTCCAGATTTTTAATAAGTTCTTTTAAAAATTTAAATGTTTTTATTTATATTATATCACACTTCTTATTTTATTCACTTATGCTTTTTCTCACTTTTCTCATCATTAACTTATTTTTCAGTTCATTTTTTTTGCTGGTATTTTCCAAATACCAGCTTTTAGACACTTTGCTGTTTTTCGGTTTTCTGGTTTTTTTTGTTTGTTTTTTTTTTGTTTTTTTTTTTTAGTTTGCGTATCACTCCGTCACCCAGACTGGAGTGCGGTGGCCTGGCTGCTTCCGGCCACCGCAGCCTCGACCTGCTGGGCTCCGCGATTCTTCCGCCTCAGCCTTCCGAGTAGCCGGACTTACAGGCGCGCGCTACCACGCCCAGCTAATTTTTTTTTTGGTTTATTGTAGAGATGAGGTTTCACCTGCCCAGGCGGGTCTCGAACCCGCGGGCTCAGGCAATCCACTCACCTCAGCCTCCCAAGGCGCAGGATTACAGGCTGAACCACCGAGCCCGGCTCCGGTTTTCTAATTCATGCTGTCTAATTTTATTTTTATTAGGTTCTTCCTTCTGCTTTTCTTTAATTTATTTTGTTCTTCTTTTCCTTACTTCTTGGATTGGATGCTTGATTCATTTAATTTATATCATTTAATATAAGTATTTAAGGCTATGGTTTTTCTCTGAACACTGCTTCAACCATATACTTTAGTCTTAGACAGGTTAAATCATTTGCAAAAATGTCTAGGTGGTAGCATTCTAGTTTTCTTATTAAATTCTAGGATTTTCATTTCTGCCTCCATCTTTATATTTCTCTTTTGATCAGAGATTGTTAGTTACATTATTTTTACTCTTCAAAATTCAAATTTTCTTTTTGGCCTTGTGTTTAATCATTTTTTGTGAGTGTTCCATGTCAACTTGAAAACAAATTACAGGATCTCTTTCAGGGCATAGTGTTCTATATAAGACAATGAGATCTATCATATTATTACTTATGTTACTGGGTTTTCTATACCTTTTAAACTTTTTGGCCATTTGTTCCTCTCTAAATTCCCAAAATGCTATGAAAATGCATACTTGATGAATGAATGTGTGATGTTGAACTCCATGCAATCGCTAGAATTGTTTTGTGTTTTTTCTTTTATAGCCAAAGATTGCTGAGGAAAATTTGACTTATGCCGAGCTGGAGCTGATCAAACCCCATCAAGCTGCCAAGGGCATCCCCACCAGCACTGTCTATGCCCAGATCCTCTTCGAAGAGAACAAGCTATAATTCCATATCCTCTTCCTGGGTTCTATTTAATACCCATCACCCAGTTATTTATGAAAGCTTAGAGACAAAAATCCTTATTTTTGTATTTTTACTTGTGCCTTCTGAGTGGTGGGGAGCTCCTTTCCAAGGGCATTCCAGTTGCCTTCAAAGAGGCATGAGACTCCCCGCCCCCCAAAAAAGAATAGGGGCCACAGTCCTTGGAAAAATCTCCCAGGACTAGATGTTCTGGGCCTGAGCCCTGAGGTGTAAGAATCTCATTCTGAGAGCACCCAAGATTTTCTGCTGAGCCAAACCCTTTCACATGTTCTCCTTCTTTCCTCGGATTTTACTTTTTAAAAATCTTTTTTAAATCTTAATTTTACTCCTCTACCCCTTCTGTATCTGTGATACAAGCTCGTAGTATATAGCTAGAGGAAATACCATTATAGGACAAAGTGTAAGATGACAGATATATAGTCATTGGTTTTCAAAGGATCAGACAACATTGCTAGGGCACTGGGCATAGCAAACTGCCTATTGCAAGCAGCCACTTAAGATGGCATCTCTTGTTTTAAATAGATGCACTGACCCTAGCAATTTAAGAGCAGAGGGACAGATTGTCAGGAAATCTGAGATCTCTGTCTCTGAAAGCCATGGTGCCTGTCTGCCCACCTGTGAATCCCTAAGACCACAGGACAGGTAGAACACTATTCTAGAAGGCTTTATCCCTTTGGCAGGCGGACCTATAGTGATAGAGAAGTGTATTCTCCAAGAAGTTCTCATTCACCCTTTTTCAAAGGAGGAGAGGCATTTGTCTCTCAATTGACACACTGGAGTAAATGGGCCTCTTCACAGTGTGTAGAGCACAAGCCAACTTTAATTGAATGCCTATTTGGGTGAGAACACAGTCATTTGCCAGGTTTCCTCTGGGTAGAAGAGTGGGAAGTACAAGCCAAACTGGAAAAATGTGTTCTGAAGACCCTACTCTTACCAAGTGCACCCAGCATAACCTTGTCTGTGAGTTCAGATGGGTTTGAGTGGGGGCAGGGACATGTGGGAAAGTTGCTCTGTGGATCTGAACAACATATGGGAATCTTGGACTTGCTGGAGGTGGATCCATTCCAGGAGAGTCATCCTACCAACTTGTAAAGGACCTTTCTTGATGTGTAAGTGTACTCTGGGTGGCTATTTACTGCACATTATAGAAGTTTGGTTATGTAATGGACCGTGTATATATGATAAATTATCTATTTTAAACACAGCTGAGATATGAGTTATGCCTCTCTATACAGTGGTATGACCTTGGTCGAGTTTCTTATCCTTCAATGACCTCAGAATCCATGTGTGTGTAAAGGTGACTTAGCTCCTCATAGAATTCTTGAGGGTAAAATGAATATTGCCAAATTCTGGAAACTATAAATTGCTACCCAAATGCCCTGTGTTGACATCATACTAAAGTCAGCCTGTATTTTCAAATTGAAAATGTCTTATTACTTAATGGTCTTGTCGCAATTGCTTTATATAGCAAATATTTGTCCACAAGCATAGCTCTCTAGCAATTTTCCCAAAGACCCATGATAGCTTATGAGGGCCTCTCGTAGTTTCTTGAAAAGGGTCCAAATTGGAAGCAGATATTGATTTCCCAGAAGCAAAATGGTCTGCCTTTACAAAGTGGAAGTCCACACTTTTTGATGACACCCGCATCTCATTCTCTTCCTCTTAGCCAGATCTCAAAAGTAGTGAATAAACCATCCATCTAGTGAGAAAGAAAGATCATTTGGAAGAACTCACTAGAATTTCTCAGACTTCTCTTTGGGAGGGGAGAATATATGGTTAGCACACGATTCATATCATAATTATCAGAGGGGTTTAAATTTTTATCACAACGGTGTTCCTGCTGATGGTTGTATAGTATTTTGAGGGCAGAGGGTGTTCTCTTAATTTTCACAAAATGTCATATGGGGGCTAGTGGAGCCCTGGGGGTGCCCAGGGGGAGGCAGAGTGGAGTATGTGAATGGAAGATGGTGGGGAGGGGGCCACCAGGCAGGAGACAGTATCTTCCAAGGCCCCTGGGAAGTTCCATTCTGCAGAATCACTCCCAAACCATCCCGTTAAAACCAGTATAAACTTAGGGTCATTTTATATGGAAATAAATACTTTCCACCAAAAAGAGCACATGCTTTGAAAAGCTGCTAGCTCCCAGTTAAGAGTCTAACCAGTCATAGATTCATTTCAGCTTTTTTCTCCCAAACTCTGGTCATAGTTGCACAAATCCACACTAAGTTGTATGAATGGGAAACTGCTGACCCCTCCTACTGAAAATGCTTCCCAAGACCATTGTGGAAGCTGTGGACAGCATCTAAGCAGAGCTTGTCCCACTGCTTTCTCCAGAAGCAAACTGTCCAAGCTCCGCTCAGAACTGGCAGCAACGGATTATCTGTACCTGGTGCTTGTCTAAGGTGATAAATTGACATTATTGCCATCGTAAGCTTTAAAAAATGTATTTATTCACTAATCCTCTATCAAGTAGATCACTAGCCATGCATTGACATTTCTAAAGAAAAATGTATCATTGAAATAGACATTAGGAAAAGTTCTTCAATTTGTTATTACTATAAGGCACCCATGGGAGCAACTACATATGAGTAATCTTCAAAATGAACAATTTTCAGAGTGAAACAATCAAGGTAAAAATGAGTAATTTTCAAAGTGAACAATTGTTTATATGTTTAAGTAAAGATAAAATGGGCACAAACCCATTGCCCAGAAGCAGCAGCTTCTTATAGGCAGAGAGCAGATTCTTTCAGATTTGGTGAAGAACTTTGGCATTGGCCATGGTTGGCATGGAATCATCACAAGCAGCATGGAGTTATAAAGGGGCGTCCACCTGAATAAAATGATCTTGCCGAGCCAAAGCCCCAAGACCTGACCTAAAGCAGCTGTGGTGGAGGAGAGAGAGAGCTGTTTCCTAGAATTGCCTTCTCACGAAAGCACCATGACTCTGCTAGCTCACTGGGAAATAAGAAAAAGCCAGGCCCACCACCTCCTGACTCTTACGGGACAGGAAATGTCATGGGCATTTCCTATTTTTAATGCATATTTATGTGTTTGCCCACATCTCAGTAAGTCTAAAGACTCACTTGCTTTTGGGGACTGCTCATCACTTAGCATCTGAGATGCATGACTAACCTAGGCTGGGCCAAGCCACAAACATGGTCCAAAGCATGCATGTGGCCTGTACGTGCTAATCAGAATTTTGGGGACAAAGAAACCATCTGGGATGGCACAAATCTGCCTACAACAACATCTTTAGCCAAGCAGAAAATCTTTGGAGAATGACAGAGACTCTGAGCAACAAGCAAGGAGGAGAAGGTCCTGGAAGTGCAGGAACCCACCCCCAGGCTTCTAAAATCCCTAGACCTCTCTTTCAGATCTTCTTTTAATTCTATAAACTACCTCATTACCCTGCTATTTAAATCCTGGTTTTGCCCAAGCTAGTCAGGTTGCAACAAAAAGTATTCAAATATAGTATGTATCAAAGTTGCTTCAGAGCACACAACGCAAATAAATAGATAAATAAACAAATAAATAAATACACTGAACATCATTACACAAGGATCCCACTCAGGCCACACCTAGTGTACCTGGAACTGTGAACTTGTGCTGCAGTCTGCACCCGGCTGCCATACTTTCCCCAGGTTCTGAAGATGTCCCTCTCAGTGGAGAGCTCTCCCTAAGGAAGGGAGTCAGGTTTGTGTGGGCATACCAGCAGGGCTAGAGTAGAACTGAGAGGCGCTGGCCACAGCAGTGGAGAGGGCACTGGGTGGTGATGCAATGAGCCATGCCACATGTATGTTGGAGGGAGTCTTTTTGTTTCAGCCCTGAAGTTTAGGCTGGCTTCCACGTGGAACATGTTGTCTTTCTAGTTTCCCTGACCCAGGAGACTGAAGTTCTCTCAGGTGACCTAGCTCTGCATCACTAGAAGCCCATTATAAGGTGAGGAAGTCACATGGCGGAGACATTGATCCCACCCCAGGCATGGGACAGAAGCTATTTGTTGGGAAGGAAAACCAAACGGAAATTCATGGCTGGGGAAAAGGGTCTGCATTCACTGTGGCCATGTTAAGCTTGAGTTGCAGTAGGGTGTCCAAATGGGTGGGTGCACATAGACCAGTGCTCCCTAAACTTTAATGTGTGTACAAATCACCTGAGACCTTGTTAAAACATAGATCCTGGTTCAGGAGTTCTGTCTGGAGTGGGACCTGGGATTCTGGGTTTCTAACAAGTTCCTAGGGAACATCCATGCTTCTGGTCCCATGACCACACTTTGAGCACAAGGATATAAACAGTTGAAAGTATGGATCTGGAATTCGATGAGGGAGTGAGGGTCTTGTCAGTGTATCAGTCACAGCTGAAGCCCTGACATGGGCAGGTCCCCTGGGAGAGGCTGCCCAACAGGGAGGAAGATGCTAGGCCTGAGCAGTGGGAGGGTTCATGCTGGCAGGCCCAGCAGCAGGTGAGGATGCAGAGAAGATCAGAGGAGAGCAGCAGTCAGGGGCAGGGGGAGAGCCAGGAGAAAGCCAGGTCGGAAAGTTTCTCAAAGGAGAAAAAGCTCAGCAATGTGAATTCTACGGTGGTTAGGGTGAAGAGAGCTTGAAACTTTGCTCATTCTGAATTAATCATATATTTCCCATTTTAAAAAGTAGTTTAACGTCAGGTACCGTAGCTCATGTCCATAATCCTAGCTACTTGGGAGACAGGAGGGAGGATTTCTTTAGACCAGGAATTGTTTGAGATCAGCCTGGACAATATAGCGAGACCCTATCTCTACAATAAAAAATGAATGAATGAATGAATAAACAAACAAATAAATAAATAATTAAAAAATAGCCAGGCATGATGGCTTACACCTGTAGTCCCAACTACCTGGGAAGCTGAGGTGGGAGGATCACTTGAGCCCAGGAGTTTGAGGCTGCAGTGAGCTCTGATTTACCCCTGCACTTCAGCCTGTGAAACAGGGTAAGACCCTTCTCTAAAAGAAAACAAAATGGTTTGTTTTTCTGAGGAAAAAAATTCTCCAAGTGCATAAGGGTAACAGACTTTGGTGCTTGGCTGTGTCTGGTCTCCTAAATGATTTTTTTCCCAAAGCAATCTTTGTCTTCCCAGAGGGTGACGATGTGGACAAGACTCCTTATGAACACACAGGGCGAGGGATGAGGGGTGACTGGGAAGGTTTTCTGCTCTGGTTGTCATCAGTGAAAGATGACTTGGTGTCTGGTTTCTATTAAACACAGCTCAATTAGCGTCACACCAATTTAGTGCCTCGTTGTTAAATGTGAATGTATTGCACTCTATAGTTTTAAACAGAATTAGAGATGTTTACAACTTTGGTTAAATGCACCTTGTTCTTCCACATTAAACTTTATTACAAGTGTCCTCCATCAGCAGAGAGGAGAAAGCTCATTAGTAGGTGGTCTGGGGGGCGGAGGCAGGGCCTTGATGAGGGAACCAGCCCTCTGTTTTCCTTTATTACAGCTTCCTAGCTGGGGTTTGGGAGGGGGTGGGGGGGAGGGGGCAGCTGAGTGTGATTACTTCCTGTCGGTGTGTAAGATTGGAACTTCAGAATCCTGGGTCTAATGATGAATCTTAGGAAAGCCATCAACCCAGGATTTTTATGCAGAAGTTTGTGACGTGTGTGTGAGGGTCTCATGTTCTCTTTGGTTTTCTCCATTCACACAAAAGATTCACAAAAGATGGACTCTTTGGAGGCACTACCTGCAAGGACCCCCTGAGAACATCACGATGAAGCTGGAGAAACCAAGGAAATGGGAAGGGACCTGCCAGCCCAGCGACCTCCCATGCATACAAACCCAACCACCCCACCCTGTTCCCAAGCACTGTCTCCAAGAAACCCCCCTGCTCCCACCCTTACTCCTACTGGCTGAGAGACCCCTGGCTTCTTGCAGGCCTGGTCTTTGGCTCAGCTAAGGATTGGGGCTGTGCAGTCTTCCCCTTTGTAGGAACTCCTCCATACCTTTCTTTCCTCAGTCTCCGTGTGGGTTTCTGGGTTCTCATGATACCCCAGTTCTGAGTGCCCTGTGACTGCACCTTAGCCCTTCTTATGGGAAGGTCGGAATTCTTTAAAATGTCTTGTTCCTGCTCCTCCCTCACATTCATCCACCTCATCAACATTCATTTCCTGGTTCTCTGGGGATCTCTTTCACCAGGTAGCCCCTTGGCTTTTTTGCATCTTCAACCTCTCCCTCTGCCTCCAAAGTGACTCCAAAGTGTTTTTCAACCTGCTCAGACCCCTTCCAAGCTGACATTCTCAACCTGCCTCCACAGCTGGGAGTCTACACTGCCTGATTCCTTCAGTCTCCCTCTGGCCTCTTGCCGGCTGCTAGCTGTCTTCCCTCTCTTCTGAACTCAGCTCCACTCAGGGCCTCCGGATGCTCGGCACCATTTGACACAAAAGAACTTTCCTTCTTTGAAACCAGCCCCCAGGTCTTTATGACACCATTCACCTGGGCCACCACCACGTATTCTTTTTCCTGGTGTTTATTCCTCTAACCTGCCCTTCAGCGAGGGTATTCTATCAAGTTTCATCCTCAGCTCTTCCTCTTTGCATCCACACTTATGTTTCTGGACACTGACTGTGCCCTGAGGACCCCACTTCCATAGTTGCAACTGGACCCCTCTCCTGGGCTCCATATCTGCCCCTAGCCCTTAACCCCCTCATGCCTCTTGGAAGCAGATGATCAATATTCAGTGCATCATGAACACTCCACACCTTCCTGGTTAAGAACACCACTCATCACGTGCCTAAAGCTGCGAGTCTGGCACCATTGGAAACGTAGGCCGTTCACAGCAGGGGAACTACTGCTGATTTTTATTTAAAATATCAGATGTCAGTCACCATGCTTTTTATTTCATTAAGCCAATGCTATTCTAACTCAATTTGCAGATGTAGCAGCAGAAGAGCTCAGCTAGCTGGCTCAAGATGGCAGAGCCGGTGTCCTCTTCGCTCCTTTCCATCTCCCTCACATGCCGGCACCTCCCTGTCCTCTCCATTCACACAGCTTCTGCATCCCATCAACTCCGATCACCTTTCTTATAGGCCACCATGCTGACCCCTGACCTGTCCTCTGCCACCTAACCCACCCCCTGACATGCTGCCCAAGGAAGGCCTCTGGAGTGCAGACTGGCAGAGTCACCCCCATGCCTGATGTCCTGTCCTAGAGATACAGCCCAGACACTTGAGAAGTAGCCAAGGGTCCTCCTGACCTGACCCCTACCTACTTGTCTGGTTTTATCCCCTACCATTTTCTCTGTGTGCTATTGGCTCAGGCCTTGGTGACTGTGAGCTGCCGTTTTGGGAGCCCAACCCAGTGTGGTGTGGGGCATCAGGGCTGCAAGCGCAGGCCACTGTGTGCTGGGTGTGGGCCTGTGCTGTGGCCTTGGCATCAGAGCTCATGATGAGCTGAGAACAGACCTCTGGGCGTTGTCAAGACCCCCAGGGGCAACCAGTCACACAGCTCCATCTTCGGCACCATCTGGAACAAAAGCCCGAGAAACAGGAAGCCCAGACAGGGTCCTTGTACCCCTCAATGCCAAACCAGCTGCCAACTTTGATGGCAGCCCCTGTAGCACCACAGGGGTGGCCAGTTCAGGTGCAGCCTGCATCGAAGGCAGTGGAGTGGGGAGTGCTCTAACCCTTAGGAGCTGAGCAGGGTTTGTCTACACTGGCAGAGTGAGCCTGAGGTGGACTGACCCTGAGGATACCACAGGTAAGGCATTCTGGGCATTCTTTGACATGTCAATGGAGGGACAACTAAAGGAAAGGCAGGGCCTACCACTAGGTGGGGGGAGCGGGACTCCAGGAGGGACTCCTGTGCAGTGGCAGATCTTATCTCTGCTCCAAGTTGGCAACGCAGGGCTCCCCAGATGCCAGAAGACTATGACCTGTTATCTAGAAACATGTTGTAGATGTTCCCAGACATTCTAGACATAAAGAACATTGTGACCAAAAGAGACACTAGAGATTGTCCATTTAATCTCCCCTCCCATTTCCTGCCATTTACATGTAAGATCACAATTTAAAGGTGAGTTTGGGTCATAAGGGCTCAGGAATGGGCATAAGGATCAGAACTCAGGTGTCTTATGTCCTCTTCCACAACTCCTCATGCCCTAACTCTTGTCCACCGCCTCCTCTCCCAACACCAGAAGCCTTATGAGGGGGGCTGGATGGAGAGCATACAGTGGAAAGTAGAAGCTGGTGGGCCTTCAGCTGGAATGAGCAGGGTCAGCCATTCAGCAGGTGGGATGATCACACACAATAAGCTTAGCTCACTCAAGGCACATTTCAGAAGCCAGCGTTCAGTTCCACAGCTACTCACTGAGCTCCTATCGTGTAAGACATTGAATTCACACAGTATTCATGTGGTCACAAAGAAGCACAGGTAATGTGCAAAACATCTCATGATGGTTACTGTTGATAGAGTATTTGCTATGTTCTAGTCATGGTGCAGGGCTTCATGGCAACTCTAAATGGCAGGTGTCATTATTGCTACTGTATGGCTTTGAGAAACGAGGACCAGAGTCACTATAAATGACTTGCCTAAGGCCACATCATAATTTACAAAGCTGAATTCAAACTCAAGGTCTCCCAGTGCCAACCCTGTGCTCTTCCTATCGTACTCTGGTATAAGAACAGAAACGGAAGTCATCCCAAAGTGCCTGAGAAACCCAAAGGAGGAGAGTCAGGACAGACTTTGTGGAGGAAGTGTCCATTTGAGCAGAGCCCTTGTAGAAGGGCAAGAACCTGCCAGAAGGCAGACAGGGCCCCCCTGGACCATACATTCCCACCTGCATGCAGACATTTTCCTGGGAAGGTGTCAATTACCAAAGGTAAAAACATCTGGCTCCCTGGTGGCTCCACCTAGGGAACTGTAGCAAACAATAGACCCAGAAGCTACCTGGGAACTGAGATGGGCCACAGGAATTTCAAGCAGTGAGCATGCAAAGAGGGCTGCTAGGTGCTTCATGCTTCCCCTGTTAACCAGTTCATGAGACAGCATCATTCCATCATGAGGAAACTGGGGCCATTTGAAAATTAGTATAAATGATACAGTGAAAAGGATACTCTGTCTTGCCTATGGGTGACAAAAAGAGCAAAAATCTACATTGCAGAGAAAAGTTATTAACCTTAAGTCCTTACTAAATCCTGGCATTCTTCATACGCTCATCCCCAATGACGTGAACTTGACAGCTAGTTACGTTTAGCTTTTATTTTATTTTGGCATACTGGGAATTTACGCAAATTTCTGTCTGCATGGTTTATTCCAGATATCTGAGTAAAGATGGAGGCCATTGCTAATGTACAGACTTCTGTTCACCGCCAGCCTGACCATTGACCGCATGTAACTGGCTGACACAGATGTCAGTGAGGTTAGTCATCCAGAGTTTGGGACGTCCTGATTTAACAGACGTGGATGTGCAGCACCACACTGTTTCCTTGCCCCTTGCCCAGCCCTCAACCCCAGTCTCATCTATCCCACTCTGTACAGCAACCACCCGCTCCGCCCCCTGCTCTGCTACTCGAGGTTGGCAGCGCCATCTGGTGGCCATCACTGAGAAGGTGGAGAGCTCCCTGGATTCCACGCATCCTTCACGTGCAACTCTCTGCCCCCTCCATCATTTTCAGCTACTTGCCTCTCTTCATTCCCACACATTCTCTTCCTAATCTAGCCTTGGTACAATCTCTCTCTTCTCTCCCTTTCCCTCTCTCCCTATCCTTTCATTTTATTAGCAAGTAAAACAATAATGAATGCCACATGCCGTAAACAGGCTATACACTGAGTGTGTCCAAGCCATTCTCCTTGGCTTGGGCACCAGTCTCAGGATGAGATTTCCCAGCAGGGACCCAGTGTCTGGAGTTCTTTCTCCTCGTAAGTACTTTGTGTTCTTTTGCTGTAGCCATGGCTTTTCTCACGCAGTAGCGTGAACATTGGTTTTAAAGTCAGAGAGTTTGGTCCAAAATTTGTGTCTGCTTTTTCATTGCTTTGTGTCTTTGAGAAACCATGTGACCTCTTAGTCCTACAATTTCCTCATATGAAAAATGTCCAGGGCCAATGAGAGACTTAAATAGTCACTCTCCTATCCAGAGCAAGTCCACCTCCAGGTGAAAGGGCAGGGCTGGACTCTTAATCATAGACCCTAAACATGGGCTTCAGAAGAGAGCAGGGCTGGGTGAGGATGCTTTGGGGAGGGACAGGCATGTGGGGGGCTGCACCCCAGAAGTGAGCTGCCTCACAGACTCAGGACTAGGAGTGGTCAGGCTGGGAAGTTGAGAGTCTAGGACTGGCTTTCTCATCAGCTTGTTCTCAGTGTGGGCCAGAGATAAAACTCTGCTATCATTTTGTGGCCCATGTGAGCACATGGACTGTGAGGGTCAGCTCCTGCCACTGCCCGAGGATGTTCTCTGACCCCTGGTAATTGGTCTTCAGTTCCTGGCATTGGCTTCCCTGCCAGGTCTTCCTCCTTCAGACAAAGTAATTAAATGATGTCTTTCTTCTCTCCCAGGGACAGTGAGGCCCAATGAGGGCAAGCCTTATCTGCTGGGTCACCATGCTATCACTGCTACCTGTCACAGAGGTACCACCTCATTTTGCTTCTCAACACTTAGAAATGCAATATACAGTGGAGAAGGACTCTGGAAGTACTTTGATAACTGTAAAAACACAATCCACATGGAAGAGATTTTCTTTTTTTTTTCCCCTAAAAATTTTGTTTCTCCCTAAAGGCATCCAAATCACTGCCCAAAGCCACATTGCCCAGAGCTTCCTCAAACTCAGCAAAAAAGACACTGCTATATTTATCTTGTTGGCAGCCCCCTCTGCCAGTTTCCATCAAAGACTAGCCTGAAATAACATGCTTGTCTGGGGGTGGTGACACGGTGAGGTGGCTGGTGGCACCCACTACCGTGGTCAGGCCTGGGCAGCCTGTGAGAGTCCAGGATGTCCACATCTCGGGGGCCTGCATGAGCTCCCCCTCTGTAGGACAAGAAGGAGCTGGTACATTTTTCCACAGAAGTACTGCACCATTATGGACCAGGGAGCAGCTTAGGGTTAGCCCCACAGACTCAGAATTTCCCAGAGTCACCTAGAACTACTGTGGTAATAAGGCCACAGCTGAGATCGTGGGTCTGGGGGAAACAGTGCTCAACTTTCTAAAAAGATGCCTTGCTTTAGTATCTAAACAGTTGTAGGCTAACTTGTGTGCAGGCTTAAACCAGTTAAAAAAAAAAAAAGACAACATTTTATCTCCCCAGATGCAATCCCAGCTCTGGACCAAGGTTGTGAGAACAGTTTACGTTTGCAAGTTGCTTACAGTTTGCAAAGGGTCTTCTTGCTGTGGTATGGTGTGGTATTTCTCCCCCGAATTTAGCACATATATTTTTAAGTTCTCTCTCCAAGGAAGGACCAGGAGTTACTCTAACATCAGCCTACTCTAGCCCTGAGCTACTTAACAAAGGCATGGGCATCCCTCACTGCATCTTTACGCCCTGATCCGTTTGCCCCCCCTCATGTTCTTTGTCCATATCAGGTTGCCTTTCGTCCTCTGGTGACGCCGTGTCACCGTCTGCCCTGCAGTCTGTGGTGTTCAGCCAGGTTCAGCGTTTTTCTCCAAGTAACTGAGTGACTCTACAGCTCACACTACTGCATCTTAAAACAGAGAAGTGAATTTTTAAGCATGGATGAGCCCAAGGCATGTGAATGTAGAACAGATGACCTTGCATTCAACCACTTGAGCATTTCAGTATGTTGTGTGTATCACCTGCCAGATTGTCCCCACTGATATGCATGTTTCCTTATTTTTTATTTTTATTTATTTATTGTGATAAATTGTGCATATATTGTGCATATATAACATAAAATTGACCATTGTATCTATTTTTAGGTGTACAGTTTAGTGGCATTAAATGCATTCACATTGCTCTGAGACCATTCTCACCACCCATCTCTAGGTTTTCTCCATCATCCTAAACTGAAACTCTGTACCCATTCATGATGACTCTTTAAGCCTCCCTTCCCCCAGCCCCTAGAATCCACCTTTCTACTTTCTGTGAATTTGATTACTCTAGTACCTCGTGCAAGTGGAATCATACAATAATTGTCTTTTTTGTATCTAGCTTATTATTTCCCTTAGCATAATGTCCTCAGAGTTCATCTGTGTTGTCGTGTGTTAGAATTTCCTTATTTTTTAAGGCTGAATGCTATTTCATTGGCTATTTCAGCCACATTTTGTATATCTATTCATTTGTGAATGGACATTTGTGTTGTTTCCACCTTCTGACTGTTGTGAATAGTGCAACTGTGAACATGAGTTTACAAGGATATGTTCAAGGCCCTGCTTTCAAATGATACATGTTTCTTAAGATTTGCATCATCACCCAGCACAGGTCTTCTCATAGAGCCAGTGCCCAATAAATATGAGTGACTTCAAAAAATTTTGTTAAAAAAATGGAATTATAAGATGAAAATTTTTTTTAAAAACTTTATTTCTCAACATAAACTTGAACAAGGTCAAGATGCTTTTGTAAGCAATGATACCAGCCATTTAGTCCATCCCTTAAGAACTGAGGGTCCTGGGGGTTTAACCATGTCCATAAAGTTTTTTTTACATTATTAGTTGAAGGAAAATGGTTGCCTTTTAAAGATTTTTTAAGATTAGGAAACAAAAAGAAGTCAGAAGGAGCCAAATCAGTACTGTAAGGTAGATGCCTAATGGTTTCCCATTTAAATTATTGCAAAATTGCCTTTGTTTGATGAGAGGAACGAGCAGAAATGTTGTTGTGGTGAAGGACTCTCTGCTGAACTTTCCTGGGTGCATTTCTGCTAAAGTTTTGGCCAACTTTCTCAAAACACTCTCATAATAAACAGATGCTATTGTTCTTTGGCCCTCTAGAAAGTTAACAAGCAAAATGCCTTGAGCATCCCAAAAATTGTTACCATGACCTTTACTCTTGACCAGTCGATTTTTGCTTTGACTGGGCCATTTCCACCTCTTGGTAGCCATTGTTTCCATTGTGCTTTGTCTTTAGGATTGTACAGGTAAAACCCTGTTTCCTTTCCAATTCCTCCAATTGTGTCTTCAATTCTTTAAAGAAATGCTTCTGAATCTTGATTCCACTCATTTAAAATTTCTGTTGAAAGCTCTGCTCTTTTCTGCAACTGATTTGGATGCAAGTTTTGACATTCATCGAGGAGAAAGTTTGATCCAATTACATTTTTCAGTTAGAATTATGTAAGCTGGAGTAGTTGAGACGTCTATGATGTTGACCATTATTGTTTCTTCTGTTACTTGTTGGTCCTCTTCATTAGGGTGTGAACAAGATGGTATTTCTTTACAAATTGATGTGGATGGTCTGCTGCTGTGGGCATCGTTGTGTCCCTTCTTAAACAAATTATCCATTTGTAAACTGCTGATTTCTTTGGGGGAATTGTTCCCATAAGCTTTTTGCAAAGTATCAGTGATTTCACCATTTTTTCACCCAAGTTTCACCATAAATTTGAAGGCTGTTCTTGCTTTAATTTTAGCAGAATTCATGTTGCTGTAATAGATGTTCTTTTCAAACTAATGTCTTATCCTTATTGCCTCAAACTTGATCCTGTTCCACATGTTATAAAAGTCAGAATGAGTTTATTTTGGTGCAAAAAAAATTGAAATCAATGCATAGTTTTGTTTTTCATAATATGCATCTTCCATGACCTTTTTGACGATCTCTTATATGCCTGCGCTGTCGTTGCCATTCATCCCCTCCGGAGAGCAGCAGGTCCCATACTGTTGAGATAAAGATACATTTGGAAGGTTCTCTTTGAGAGACATTTAGAAATTGTGATACGTTAAATTAACAATAATCAAGGATAAAAGTCAGTACAAAAGTAGATATTAAATTAAGTATTAAGATGTAATTAAGAACATCCTATTTAACTCAATAATGGGAGGGGGTTGAGGTGGCTTGAAAGAGAATTGAAGCTGCAATGTTTAGTTTTTATAGTGGAACATTCCAGTAGCAGTGTGATATCTATACCTGATTTGGATCTTCAAAGCAGCACCATGTGATGCATGAGCAAGGGGGGGCTCAGGGGCCTTGTGAAAGTGACTAGCACCCTGACTGCTATGTCTGTGGTCTACTGGTTCCCTGGCCTGCTGGGTCTGGCTGTCATGTGAGTCAGCACTGGTGCCCATGTAAGCCTTCATCCCAACAACCATTGGTCTAAATCCATTCATCTTCATTAACCTAGCTGTGGCTGATCTTGTTTCTGTTCATTGAAAGGGACCCTAAAAACATGAGAACTTAACAGGCCGTTGAAAGTTCAGGATGTGGCAGAAGGAAGCCAGAGCTATCTGATCTATGAGGGAGTGGAGAGTAGGGATTAGGCACTAGGTGACATTCTTACATGTCTTGAGTCTTCAGGTATTTTACAGCCACTTTCTTACTGTTTCTAGCTTCTTAACCACTCTGAGTCTGTTTGCTCTTCTATGAAATGAAGAGGTTTCCTCTTGGACTGGTGACGAGGCTTGAAGAAGCCATCACAGCAAAGGGCCGTTGCCTGCCCAGGGTCAGCTCAGTGCTGAGGACATGGCAGTCAGTGCTGAGTCTTCCTTCCTGGGCCCACTGATCACACCTCTGCTGCTTCACTGCAGATGCCTACCTCAGGCCTCAGTTTCTTCATCCACAGTGTTCTGCCAGTGATGGTGCCCTGGAAGACTTTTGTGAGAATGAGACAAAATTGCACAGCAAGCACCTGTGCAGGGCCCCATCCTCAGTATTTGTTGGCTTGGGCGTGATGGTTTTCCCTAGGCGGGTGGAGATTCTGGGTGTTGGAGGCTTTCCTTTGCTTCCCTGTGTTCCATGTGTCTTAATGGCTACTCTGGGCCTCTGGCGGGGGCTGCCGGGTGGGAGTCTCCCCAGCAGGCCTCTGCTCAAGCGATACTAATTGTGCCAGAGAGAACGGCTCACTAGAGTGGAAAATAATCCTCATATATCTAGCTGAAGATGATAATGACCTTTTAAATAACAGAAGCAATTTTATTTCAATACCTCAATTACTCTGAACTCTCAAATGTC
This sequence comes from Tarsius wallacei, assembly GCA_963574415.1. Lineage (NCBI taxonomy): Eukaryota > Metazoa > Chordata > Mammalia > Primates > Tarsiidae > Tarsius > Tarsius wallacei. The sequence goes on from CAUYQG010097400.1 coordinate 36,874, forward strand.
AAAGTGCTCGGCACTTTCAAAATAGCTTAATGTAGACATTTATAGCACTTAGACACAGCTAGTTTCTTATCTAACCTAATTATGTGTTGTACAGGAAATGGCGAAGCTCACCATCTGTGTTATTTTTCACAGCAATCTCCATGCACAGTCTTCGGCTGCCTGGAGTCTGCCAGCTGGAATTTCTTCCCAGTAGAGGGTGCTACTATTCTGGGAAGAGGCATGGGTGGGTCCCTGCCAGGCGTGTGACCTCTAGCTAAATGGGGAGAGGAACCTGGAAGTGGCCTTCCTAGTTTGGAGAATGTCAACAGCGCTGTGCCCTGATACAGGGACTGCTCAAATCTATGTGGGGTGTCTGTGAGGACCCCTGAGACCAGAGGAGTGGCCAGAGAGTGAGCCAGAGTGAGCTGGGATATGGGCACTTCTGCCTCATTGGACAAAGCTGGAAAGCCAAGAGTCACCTTCCCAGGAAGGAGAGAGTCTTCTGCAGCCCAAAGGTTACCCGGTGATGGGCTTTCTACGACCCCCCTCATTTCTTCTCTGTCCCTGTCGTAACTCTCCGTCTCTCTGCCCAGGATCACAGCTGTCTCCTTGCTGTTTCTCAGAGCAGCAGCTCCTGCCTCAGGCCTTGTACTTGCTCAGCCCTGGGCTGGAATGTTCTCCAGTGACTCCCACACAGCTCACTCCCTCACTTCTCCAGCTCTCTGATGTCACCTGTTGAGGAGGCTGTCTCTGGCCAGTCTATCATATGTTTCTCCTCCCCAGTTCTCCTTTACTCCTTCCCTGCTTATTTTTTGTTTGTTTTTCCTCCTTATAGTGGTACCTTACACAATAGGTATGTATTTTGTATCCCAATGTAGAACGCAAACTCTTTGTAGGCTGGTTTTTAAAAATATTATTATTTCCTTATTCATCTACCTTCAGCATTGAAACACAGCAACTGCTTATTGAATAGCATAGAAGCTGTGGTGGATGTCCTCTGGATGTCAACAGCACACTTCTTGATTTTGGTAGCTTTCTAATAAGCTGAAATCAAATAGTATAAGTTCTTTGTTCTTTGTTCAGTGTTTTTAGATTATTATAGGCCCTTTGCATTTCCATATGAATTTTAGAATTGTTACATCAATCTCTACAAGACAAAGCAACAACAACAACAACAACCAACTGTTGTAATTTTGATTGTAATTGTATTAAATCTATAGCTCAATTTTGGAAGAATTGACAATGTAACCATATGAGTCTTTTAACATGGCTACCATATATCTCTCCATGTACTTAGGTCTTTATTTTCCCTCAGCAATGTTTTTATAGTTTTTAGATCTTGCTCATTTTTGTTACATTTATTCCTAAGTAGTTCATATTTCTGATGCAATTCCAAGTGGTATTGAGATTTTAGTCTCAATTTCTGATTGTTTGTTGGGATTGAGCAGATATCCTGAGAGACTGTGGGTGTAAGAGAGGAGCACACTCAAAGATGTCACAGAGGTTTTAGGCCTGAGCAACCAGTAGGATGGCACTCCAGCCCTGATGATGGCCATGTGGAGACGGGATGTTAATAATCACATAATAATGATTATAATGACTTTCATTATCATTATTACATGGCTAAGAACTTCCCAGGTTCTAGGTTTGCATTCGCACCTCATATGCATATTCTTTGTAAATCCTCACAACAACCCTATGGAGTGGTTCCTTGATTTCTATTTTACTAAAGACACCCAGGAACAAATACGTTAGCCAATTTTCCCCTAAGTTACCCAGCTCCTGGAGGGAAGTCAAGCTTTGAACTCAGGTTTCTGCTTCAGGATATGAACCCAGTCCAATGCCTCCTTCTCTGGGGGTGGGGAAGGGGCCAGTGGAAGGCACTCCTTGGCAGGTGGGGATTAAGTCAGTCCCTTTCCCACTCTGACTGTGCTAACCTGGCTTGGGTGGATATGCTTGGGGGCTCTTCTAGGCTATCTGCTCCTGGACAACACACAATGTCTGCCCCAGGACCTTGGGCAAGGACAGAGTATCCCACAGCATGACCCAGGGACCCCAGGAACACCATGAGATGCTTATAAGGAGGGTATGGACAAGCACTTTTTTCCATTTATTTTTATGTAGTTAGAAACCATAGACTGTACATCTAACCTACGATTTCACACATTAGTGTTTAGATGAAGTTTAAGTTTTTTAAAAAGAGTAAAGTTAAAGGCAAATATTAAGAATATTGTTGTATAGGTGGTGTAGAAAAATCCCAAAGGTAGTATGGGAATGAGAAGTATTTGGTAAATATTTGAAAGAGGGGACAGTGCCTTTAAGAGAAGAAAAGAGAAGAATCATCATTCTTTTACCAGGCCCTGTGTCAGGAGCTAATTTAATAATAATATTAGCCACTACCATCATCGTCATTTCCTGACCTACTGCCTGTGCTAAAATTCATGCACATCATCTCATTTAACTGTGAAAGCAACCTACAAGGGAAGTCATTATTACTCCTGTTGTACAAAACAACAAGAATAAGAGGTGATAACTGAGGCTGAGGGAGTGCAAAGCCAGAAAGAGCCTTGGAGAGGGCAGCAGGGGAAATTGTGAGTATATGTCACCTCCTATAGTCCTCCAAAGGATGAGGAGGAACAGAAGGATGAGGAGGAGGGAAGGGGAGAAGAAAGAGAAGCAAGCCTCTGCCCTGAGGAACTCCAGAGGCTGGGGCTGCCTGAGTGCAGGGGCCTAGGTATTACCTGCCCTCCCAGTGAGGCTGAACCTCACAGTCATAGTAGTCAGTCATATCTGCAGTAGTGAGCTCCTTGTTGCAAGAAGTATTCAAGCTGGCCTCTTGACACAAGATTCTGGCACGTTTTCTTTCTTTTCTGTTCTTACCAAAGCATGAAAGCCCATTTTGCTTCTTTTGTGTTGTGCTGGGAGGTGGGAAAATAGCAACTGTTCTTGGCATCCAAGATTCCAGGGCCTGAAGGAAGGCTGCTTGGACTTCCTTCTGCCCAGGGCCTACCCTAAGGAACAAAGGCCACGTGGCACTGCAGAGGGGGTGCTCTGGCCTAGAACCTTGACGAGGTTTTGCCACTGACCTGCTATGCCTTCCCTTCTCTGGACCTCAACTTCCACATGGATAAAGTGGTAGAATAGAGGGTCTGGGTGACCCCTGGTGGCCATAGACTCTCAGGAGTTACATTTCAAGAATCTATGTTTGGTTGAGCCTCTCTCCATCATGCTCCCAACCTGGCACAGAACAGGTATGCAATGGATCCTTGTGCAGTGCTAGTGAATGAATGAGTGAACAAATGGACCAGTATTGGGTGGGTAGTTAAGGTAAAGTCATCACATCAGTGTCAGACTCCACCAGTGTCCAATGCCTGGGCAAAGACCACAAGGCTACAAGGTGTGCATTGCACAATGTTGGTAGCACATTCCACTTCCAAGTCACTGTAGAGCTGTATATTTATTGTGATGCATTTCTGAAAAATGGCAGTAAAGGGTCTAGAACAAGGGGTGTCTCCATATCAACCAGTATGGGGGCAGACAGAGATCTCAGCTTTGGGCTCCACAGTGGTCTCTGAGCCTTCAGGGTCTGAAAAGAAAGAGACAATTTAGAGGGTCCTCCTGTTTACTAAGAAGATCATGAAGATGCTTTAGGCAGCATCCCATAAGAGAACAATGGGAAACAACACATTCACATGTGAGCACACACACATACACACACACAGACACATACATTCTCTCTCTATCTCTCTCTCTCTCTCTCTCTCTCTCTGATCTGAGCATGGGATGTGTACTCAAGAACTTGCTAAAGCGAAACTGATTTTGGCTCAGAGAGATTTGATTTTATGCTAAACAAATTTCATCAGGATCTCCATATGAAGAGTCTGTTTCTCCCCAAATGTGCCCTGCTTGGCTGCATTTTAATGTGGTCAAATCCAATCTTCAAGTACTCGGCAGGTCCCATGACTAGGTTCTCAAAACGAAGCTGCTGGATGCTGGGAAGGCAGCTGTCTCAAGTGGTTTCCAGGAGATTCAGTTTCTCTCCCTGGAGCTCAGAGCCTGAAGGAATGAATGGAAGAGGAAAGACAACGTAGAGCAGGGAATTGTGAACTTCAAGAGCAGGGTTGAAGAGACTTGGAAGGCCTTGGAAACTTGGTCAGTGGCACAGAAAGCCTCTGTGGCCCCTCCAAGGGCTTCCACTGTTCAGTCTGCCTAAGACAAGTGATTCATCTGTCCCACCCTGGGTCCTGCACTGAGTGCCTATGGGCCTTCCAGGCCCAGCAGCAAGGCACCATACTTCCTTGCTCCAAAGAGGCCCAGGGAGTAGGGCAGCCAGACTTAGCAAACACAAACACAAGATATCCAGGTAAATTTGAATTTAGATGAACAACAAATATCATGTTGGCCTAAGTATATCCAGCATGGCCAGGCATGGCCAGGCGAACAGGTGAGCACAGCTTGAGTTACAGGGTCCCTTGTGGTTGAAGCCACCTCCCTGAGGGACTCCAGTGTGCATTAGATGCCTGTCTCAGGCACAGTAGCAGCCCCTGAGAGCCCCGCTTTCCTCAGTTCCTGCAGTGGGAAGGGTATCCATTGCCCTGTGTTGCCCTTCCCTGACCTGTCAGAGGAGACCGGAGAAGGCCCAGGGTGGGTGTTCCATGAGGAATGAGTGGGGCAGTAGCAAAAACCTTGCTTGGAAGGTGACCAAAATTGAGACTTCCTGGGGGGAGCAGAGGCTGTGTCATTGCTGAAAGGGCAAATATGGGGGCTCTCATCTTCACAGGAGGGTTTGAGACCTAATGTCATGGTTATTAGGAAGTTTTCATGGGGGAGGAGATCTGCTGGGTGAGAGCCGGGCATGGCTGCTGTCTTAAAGGGGAGCTCTGATGTAAACAGTGAGAATATGGGGGTCCCTGACCACAGAAGCTGGGAAAATCCCTCAACAAGCCACCTGTCCTGAGAGCACAGGGTAGCAGAAGACGAATGCCTCCATCCTTACCCCAGCCTGTAGTTGTCTGTTCCGGGTTCCTCCTAACAGAGTGGGGACTCTGGGACTTGTGCTCCCAGGAGATGGTGACAGCCTGTGGCTTCTGTTCCACACTGGTAAGGATACCCTTTCTGGGGGCCAGGGGAACCTGAGAGCAGGGCTTCCATTCCAGGACATTTCTGAAGCCACACGATTGAAGTGTGCACACCCGTCCTTCAGCCTGGTTAGCCCCATGGGCACGGAGGCCTGCTGACTGTCTTTCACATTGCTGTCCTGTTTCTTCTGTGCCTCTCGCCAGACCAGGCATGAGCTTCCTTCATCCCAAGGGCCTTGGCTCAGGGACTGGTTCCACAAGAAAAACACTGGTGAATGAATAAGCGGTAGTTGAAAGATTTATGTCCAGGACGGTGGTCTGTTGTTGATAATCATCCCTGATTATCGTATTATAAAACAAGTGGATATTATCTTAATCTAACAAAAAGTTCTGAGGTAGACACTAGGATCCCATTTTCCAGATAGAGAAACTGAAGCTGAGGTGGACAGGAAGTGGAGAAGCTGGGCGTGACTCTCAGGCAGCTTGGCCATACGTTGCTCTTACCCACTCACTGCAGGTGCCTGTCCTCCTCCTCTTGGTCTCTAGATGCCAAGCTGTACCAGGATGGTCTGGTACATCCCCTACTTCCAGGTGCTCTTGTCCCCATTGGACTTGGTGAGCTGGCAGGCCCTGTGTCTGTATGGGCGTTGCTGCTGGACACCAGGCAGTCTGCACCCCTGGCCTCTGTCCTGGCTTCCCTCTACTGTGGGCCTGGGTGCTGGACCTGATCTCTCCTCTCCCTTCCCCTCAGGGCTCTGCCCTGGGCTTCTCTCCATCGCACCCATCTGGAGCCCCAGCCATGCTGACCAGCCTTCTGAAGCCCTGAGACCAACAGGGGACTCCTGTCACTGAAGTTGCCCAGAACTTTTGGACTATGGACCTCAGCTGTGCCTGGGGCCTTCCTCCTTACCCTTATCCTTGGCCTGCTCTATTTACCCTTGCCAACACTAGCAGCAGACTCAGCTTCTGACCCCTCAGGAGCCTACAGCATCTGCGAGGGCCTGAGGGTGTCTGTGCTTGCTCCTGAGTTTGGGTGCAGAGCAGCTTCCCTCTTCTACATAATGTGAGCTAGTCCTAGAGGACCACACCTGGGATTCTGGTGAAATGCTTCAGTGCCACTAGAAAAGAGGCTGCTCCTATGTGGTCACTAAGTCTTTTCTGGCATTCACACCAGAGAAGCCCGACAGTCAGCTTATGTCTTGCAGTCTTCAGCCTCCTCTGTGGGACCCTCACTCGCTGCAGCCCATCCCTGCTCTCACTGATAACTCCAGTGAATCCCAGTTCCTGACAATGACCGCAGGCTGCTGACATTATCCCCTGCCACATCCTGGGTCCTGCGCACAACAGTTCACAGCCTTTCCTCGTCTCTTCCCACATCTTCACTCCATGTTGTTTCACCCTACCTATGAAAGGTCTTCTGTGGGGATCTGCCATTGCTCAGAGATGTTTTTCTCTCCCAGGACCAGCAGCTCTGACATGTCCGTTACCGCAGCTCATCTATTCATCCACATATTCATTTACTCAGCCAACTCTTGTGGGGCATTTTCCAGGAGCTGCATCTGCATGGAGTGGGTGGCCTCCTTCTGCTGCCCTCACTCCTGCTCACTCTGCCCATCACCAGGCTCCACTCCCCACTGCCCTGGAGCAACAGCCTCTCAGCCTCCACCTTGCCTTGTCCCTTTGCCCATTTGTTCTTTCTGCCTCCAACCTGACACACCCTGTGCCTTTGACGATGTTCTCCCCCTCTTCCCACAATACTCTCCTCTCTGCTTATAATCCTGCTTCTTAGCCTTCCTAGGGAGTGGTGCTTTCTGCTCCATCTCGACGGGGCCAGGTACTGCCTGGCCTTTCAGGTCTTATTTGAGGATCACATCCTTTAGCCAGTGTTATGGGCTAAACTACATCCCTGAAATATTCCTGTGTTGAAGTCCTAACCCCCTGGTACCTCAGAATGTGACTAAAATGAGGCCATCAGGGTGGATCCTAATCCCTTATGACTGGCACTCTCATAAGAAGAGTAGATTAGGATATAGACATGCACAGAAGGAAGACCATGTGAAGACTCAGTGAGAAGATGGCCCTCTGAAAGCCAAGGAGAGATGGCTCAGGAGAAAACAGTCTTGCTGATACTCTTATCTTGAGTTTCCAGCCTCCAGAACTGTGAAGAAATAAAATTCTGTTGCTTAAGCCTCCCAGGCTGTTGTGCTGTTATGGCAGCCCAATCAGTGATAAAGTCGAATGTCCTCTCTGCCTTCCCTGGGGCCTGAGACATCTATCTCAGCCCTCCCACCTCATGTCATATTCCTTGCACAGACGACTTCTTAGTGCCAGGACCTCAGCAACAAGACTCAACACTGTCTCCCCATTTTCCCCATGATATGGAGGAAAGAGAGGTGAAAAGCCTTGAATGAACGAAGACAGCCTTTTGGCTTGCAGGCCTTTTCAGTCCTGGATAATGCTATGAATTGTGTTTTGAAAAATGACAACAGGCCTAGCCTTAATATTTATGACTCCTCTTCTTAGCTTTCCTAGAGAGTGGTGCTCTCTGCTCTAAAATTTATGGTCCTCCGGTGCAGTCCCAGACCAACTAGGGGATTGCAGATGGGCTGTCTGCTAATAGCTCATGCAGGCTGTGTGGGAGGTGGCGTGATCCTTGGCCCTGGGGTCAGACATGAGCCCTTCTCACACAGGGAGGGGTGCTATGGACTTGAGAAGGGTCTCCTCCTCATTTCCCTTTGCAAAGACCTGGAAGTTTACAGATGAATCAGTATGTCCTAGATGTCCCTCACTATTTTTGACATGGCTGTGTACCGGTTCTACTTTTTTATTCACATCTTATAATTGACTTGCTGCCCTCTGGTGGCCAAATGACCTGGGGCTGTAAAACACCAAGTGCATTTTCCTGCCATCTCTAGGCCTGGGGTAAATTGGTTGGGGACACCAATTGGTGTCTCTGCAGAGCTTGGAAACATATGGGGAGGATTAGGATCTCCATGTGGCCCCTAGAAGGGCGATCTCTAGCAGGGGAATTGAAGCCTTCCCAAATCCTCATGTATCCTTCTGAACTTGGTTTTATTAAAGAGTCAGGTGGGTTTCCTTTCAGGGAGTTCTGAAAGTCTTGGAGTCAGGAAGAGACATTTGAGTAAGGATAATACCTTCAATGCCCAATGACTGATCCAAGAGTGACCCAGGTACTAGAATTCTTCAGAAAGGCACAAGTAACTACTCCACCTGCCATGCATTTTCAGATGGAGAACAAAAGTCACACAGTAGTCCAGATTTCCCCAGGATAAGATACAACTCAAAGTCAGCATGTGGACTGGAGCCCTTGGTCTCCATATAAAGATGGGTCCTGGGAAGAGCTTGCCAACCCAGAGCCTGACTGGGACCTATCATCTGTTGTGGGCTGCAGAGATGGGGCAGGCTCACTCCAGGAGGGTGTATCACCCCAGGTAGACTTCCCTACACTCTTATGGGCAACACTTATGTCCATGTTCTGGGGAGTCTGGGTCTCCTTAGCAGTGACCACTCACTCTCCAGGTCTCCTGCACTATGGGCAAGACCACAGGAAGACCAGTTTCTATGGAGGAAGAAGGGAGGAGACTGAAAACCACCACGAAGGTGGGATGTGCTTTCCTGAGTCTTTCCTGCTTTTCTAGGGAAAGACATACTTAGGAAGTGTTACAAGTGACAAAGAGTGGTGATTTAAAATGCAAGAACCCTTTTGTATTTGGAAAATTGCTGATTTAATAAAATAAAGACAATACAATATTTTCCAGTAAATGACTCCTTTTTTTTTTCAGTGCAACAGCCCTTGACAAGGTAATTTATGTAATTTCATGTCAGTTTCCAACATGCTGCTTGCAGCCCCTGGAATGTGTGCTGTCATCCTTTGTATAGAAGTCCCATGGGCCATGGAGAGGGTTGGGGTGCACAGCCCTGATTGCCAGAAGCCCCTTCCTAGAGAGCCATGAGGGGAGGTCCTGCAGGTTTCCTTTGCAGACAGAGCCCAGACGCTTTGTCACCTCTGCTGCCTTCCACCTGGTGTTGCTATGCCAGAGCCTCCATTGCCTCTTTCTTCCTATGCATCTGCAGACCAGCAGAAAATTCTCCCTTTTGCATCGCCGACCAGGAGTTTGGTCTGGTTTCTTGGGAGCAGAAAGAAAATACAAGAGTGACAGAGCATGTCAGTATGACTTGTCCCAGACAGCACACAGGAAGTAGCAATGGAAGGCTCAGTTCAGGGCCCAGTGGAGCCCACCCCTGCCCTCATCTCCCCTCAAGCAGGAGGAGGAAGCAGGAAAAATGGAGAGTGTTTTGACATAGGGTGTGAGGGACTTTGAGCTGTGAGGACTGAAGCTCCCACAGTGGTTAAGGGAAGCTCCAAGATGCTCAGACTTCAGGGAGCAGGGTGTGGCCCCGCCCCTTTCTCTTCGGTGTCTGTAGGTGAGCCTCTTATTCCATAAGAGGTGTAGCCAGGACGCAGATAGGAAATGGCAACTTCTTCAGCAGAGTGTAGCTCTGGACTGTCCTTCCCTATTCCCACCCCATCCACCCCTTGGGCTTCTAGAACACTGTGTAGTTTCTGCCACCAGGGACAGGAACAGCCCACGCCAGATCAGTGAGAAGGGAGACAGGCCAGCTCTGAAAGATCAGCAGCCCTCTGAGACTACACCTCCTAAAGTGTAGAACGAGGTTAATGATGGTAACCACCTCCATAGGGTTACTGTGGTGAATCAAATAATGGGTATCAAGTGTTGGATTTGATGCTTGGCTATGCTACATTGGGCAGAGCCCTCAAAAGGCATTTTCTGTTAATGTAGGATGATCATCATACCAAATGTTACTGTCATCAGTGGAACTTGGGGAAAAAGGCTATCTTCAGGATAAATTACAAAACAATACATTTCTGAATTTCTTTATGAATTAATGGAAACCCAAGAGCAAGAGAGTGAGAGCATGTGTGAATTAGAAACAAAGCATCAATAACAAAAAACATTTCCCAGAGGCCTACATGGCCACATTGCCTGTGTCCTCTGTACAGTGGTGGGCCCTGTGGTCCCTGTAATGAGGTGGACTCCCCAGTCAGGCAGCCTGAGCTCAGAGCCACTGGGACTTTCTAGGGGTATCCACCGCACCCTCTGCTGGAGTCCTGGAGAAACCAGGCTGTGCTTACCTGGACACGGCCAGAGCCGTCACCGCAGGACTGTTCCTGCTGGGTTTCCCTGTCAAAGCAACGCTGACATCCAGCTCTCGACTCAGGGCAAGGTTCTTCTCCCATTTGTGACCTGTGGAGAGTGTATGAGAGAATAGTTAGAACACCCTAGTGGCTTCACACACCCGCACGTGGACTTCCACATGCAGGACCACAAACACATACGCACGTATTTATATTTGTGGTCAGCAACTTGTTAAATTGAGGGGGAAAATATATTTAATCTTGGCCTGTGCTGTTGCAAAAAGGGCCGTCCCAATTTAATTTGCAGGCTGTGATAGTTACATGTGCTGACGTGCCGCGGTATCCATTGTGTACCAAATTGGATTTGTGTATTATTGCTTTCTAAATTGCATGCCTAGTTCAGCAAAATTGTTCATCAGTGTTTACTGGCTTTATGCTTAATAAGATGCCCCACAATACCTTGCTGCCAGGATGTAATGCAGCCCGTAATTGCCTAGTAAAAATAAATTACATAAAGTCGGCATTATCAACTTATCTAAATCCTCTCACGCCACAACCAATAATTAAATGCTGAGAACGTTTTTTCAAAAAATATAACTCAATGATTGTTATTTCACTCATTTTAATGACTGCATTTGAGGACAGACAGTAATTCCTTCAGTGTGAAGGGCAAGATGGAGACATGCCAGCTGGGTACGTCCCTGCGAGGCCACTTTGTTAGACTCAGTACAGGAGGGATGCTGCAGCCCCAGCTGTACTGGGGTGACCATCCATTTGTGCAGTCAGGCCCATGAACCAGGAAATGCGCAAGGGGTCTGGGTAAGGGAAACTGCCTTGAAGTACACAAGACATTTGTAAATTAATGCACAAGTCTAAACAACAAGCTTCTCTCAAGCACTTTTTATGTAACAGATTGAGTCCAAATCTTTGGGGTGATTACTGAAATAAATTGTACTCAACTGGGTTGGGCCTTGCTGCAAATGGCAAATAAATGAATTCCAGGCAGAAATTAGATTACATCTGCCCACAAATGCAGTATACTTAATATCTTCAAAAATCTCCTTTCTTGCCCCTTAAGACATTTAGGAGATGCAGCAATATATACACCAAGAGGACACACGTGCAACTATCCATGTGTGTGCCCAATATTGGTCCCTTTCCAACAAAACATTTTTGAGCAATATTATAAGAATGTACTTTCTTATTAAAGACCTCCAGCGAGTTAGGTTTACAAATCTGAACACAGATTTGTTCACTCTAAACTGCATTCCAACATTTTTTTTTTTTACTATGTCTGTGTCATCCTGTCATTTCATGCTAACCCTTCATCAAATTCTAATTGCAATCTTGGCCATCAGTTCAGTGGGGCAGCAGTGACCTCAGTTCAGGACAGACAGCAGAGAAAGGATGTGAACTCGGGCATCCCTGTCAGCCTGAGACCCTCTTGTAAGTTCCCTGATGTTATCAGCTGCTGTGTTCAGAGAGAATAAGCTCTTCTGTGAAAATGACAATAATGTTCTGCATTTGTGGAGTAGATTTTTGTCTGTGGCTATTTTTTTCTGTCATTAGTACTCTATATTGAAGTTCCTCATTTGACAGAGGGAAAACTGAGGGTCACAGAAGTTGCTAGGACACAGTGGAGTCTACAGCCTTATTTTATACCATTTCTCACTCACTAGACCCCATTACCAATAAGTGCAACCTCACCACAATTGTTAATGCCAAATAGGAATTTGTGGATTCACAGGGACTTCCAGAACCAATGGAATGGCTCTTAGGTAACTTTTGTTCATCTGTCCATTCATCTACCTACCCACCCATCCATCCTGCAATGTCAGACATTAATTTTTCAGCCATGGGCTGAGCTAATGATAGCTTCAGAAGTAGGTGGATGGTTGAGCCCATGACTAAAAAGGCATGTGGTCTCATTCAGATGTACCAGAGAGTCACCTCATAAGCAGGCTGGGTAATAAGAGCCCTGAACTGGTTCTCTTCCAGGTGGGTAGAAATAGGGGAGGGAGTTTGGCCTCTGCTCTCCAAAGAAGTGCTAAGTTCATTAGAATGCACACACTTCTTTTCTTTCACACTGAGGTGGGCTGATTCCTTGTGGTCTCCAAGTGCCCTAGTGATACTAGGACCAGATAATTGAATGTGGTTCTTGATCTTTGTGATGTTTTTGCTCTAGGTCAGCCCAGGTTGTTGACAAGGGTCCTTAGATGGTATTATCTTAAAGGAAGGAACTCTCAATATAGACGCTAGGACATAGTAGGGGCTGAGCAAGTGTCTGGGTGTGCTTGCCTGATAAAAGAATCCATAAAAGGATAACTAAATGAATCAAGGAAGTGTGGACTACATTTTTAAAATGAACTAATTACAAATGGCTACTCTTTGCAGAAGACAGCCCTCAGAAATCTGAGAAATTATTTCCTGTGGATGATCATTGGTTTGGGAAGCAGAAGGGTTCAAGATGATAGGAGAATTCTCACTCCATGGTAACATGCTTCCCTTGAATGTGAGACCCAAGAAAGATGTGCCAGGTCTGGGCCAGAATCTTTGACGAAGACTGAGCGGAGAGAGAGAGCTGGCTGCACTGGAGGAGTTGATGATGGAATTGGACAGATGTGACAAGATGACAACAGTGGGATGACAGTGGTTTAGTAGCAGTACCTATGGTTAAGGTTATTCTGTAGTGGTTGTGGCCACTATGGAGGCAGAAGTGAGAGTGATAATCTGTTTGCTGAGTAACTTTGTGTAAGTCACTGAACCTCTCTGCACCTCAGTTTCCTTATTTCTCTCACATGGGTGCCTTGGTAATACCTACCATACAGGGTTGCTATGAGAATCAGAAGAATGCATGGTATATTTACAGTGGTGCCTGCTCATGGTCAGCTGTCTGCCATCAATATTCTAGAATGGTGGTCATGGAGGTGGCCCTGGTGGTGGCAGTGGTCATGATGGCAGAGAGTGGGAACAGACTTTTTTACTTCAGTCTCATGTGTCACAATCCCAAAAAGATTTTGTTCCAGAATAGTTGTTCTCCTACTTTGGCACACACCAAGACTCACCTGGGGATTTAGACATATAAACTCTAACAACGACCAGTCTTTTCCAGGGCTTTGGGTTGAATAACATGACCTGGGTTCTATATTTTTAATAAGCCCCCAGCAATGCTGATGAAGATGGTCCCCACACCTACTTTGAGGAACTTGCCATAAGGAGTTGTGTGGGCTGAGCCAGGATCAATGGGGCAGTCTGGGGCATGATGGAACTACTCCCTTGCCCTGGGGAGGTGGCTTCTCCCTTGCTTCTGTCCAGGCAAGTAGGCTGGATCCAAGCCCTGGGCTGAGGAGTTTGGCATTCAAGAGTCATGCAGGTAGAAGGAGCGCATAAACTAAGCTCAGCAAGGTGTGTCTCTCCCTCCTGAAACCCAGGAGCCCCTGACAACCACCACACCACTGTCCACATGTCCAGGGAGCACCCCAGGGCTTGGTGGTCCCTTTAGGAATGAGACCAAGACTGAACAGGTCTCCACACTGCTTCTTATTCCACCAGCACAGCAACTTGCAACAGACTGTTCTCCTGTTTCCCCCAAACTTGGCAGCAATCCCCAGAGCCTTGAAGGCAGACATGGGGTAGCTGCAGCCCTTGAGTTAAAGTGGGGAGAGGGGAGGGAGGAAAGGCAGGGCAGGGCAAGAGAGTGGCCACATCCTTAGCAGGGCAGGTACCTCTTGGGCTTGGAGGCTCCTCCACTGCCACCCGCCCAGGAACAGATATCTTCACATCTTCAGTCTTCCAAATCTGTTCATAAAAGAGAAAATGTCATGGGCTGGGGAAATGATCCTATCTGCAAACTCAGGGTGGTCCATCCCATTCTCTCACATCTGTGGATCCCTGCGGAAAGAAATGGGGGCATGACTATCCCCTTTTACTTCTGATGTTAATTTATTGCCAGGAAAAAGTCTATTTAGGCTTCAGCTTCCCTGTGTAGAAGTTTGGCTGATCACAATTGCATCTTGGATGAGTTCACTCCCACCTCTGTCCCTAGATGCATTTCCCTCAGCCCCTTACCTACAGAGACATGACTCTGCAGCCAGTTTGTTAGCATTTTACTCTGTTAAGTCCTTTTGTGCCTAATGCCTAATGTGGCCTACCTCAACCTTTGGTGGCTGGGCCTTTTTGCCTGTACCTGGCCTTTGGTCTTAAGCCCCACTTATGGGAGCTCTCAGGTTAACTGCACATAGCTTCTCACTCTCTGAGTCTCGACTTTATGTCTCTGAAGGACAGAGACAAACCTCCTCTCAATACTTCTGTGAGCTCCTCCCCGGGCCTAGCACAGTGCTAGCCATTCCAGGAGTTCAGTGGTCATGCTGAATAAGTGCTGAGTGCACAGGAGACCCCCACTCATGCATTCTGTGGGCACAGGAAAGAAGTGCACCTGCTACCCAGTCACCTCAGGCTCCTCTGACTGATCCACAGGTGTGGACTACACACCCAAGCCCAGCCCAGCGTAGGACACCCTGTTGTCTGCAGAGACCCTGTTCCTCTCACAGGCCACAGTTGCAACTTGTGAGGCATTTCCTGGGAGCCTCCTTGAGGGCACTTCCTGGGAACCTCCTCACCCTCGTCTCTCCTGTCCACTCACACTGGGCCTTTCCTCACATGGTCTCTCCATAGGCCCTGACTTTTCCTCATCCTCAGGACTCAGCTGAAATGCCATCTCCACTGAGGTCGCTCTGTTGGAAAGAAATCCATTGTTTCAATGAGCCTTACCGCATTACTCCTTTCTGCTTCCTGAAACATCATTTCTATGGTTCTTCTGAAACTTTGGGTTCAGAGTAGGCTAAGTTGTAGCCATGTTGGCACAATGTAAGTTTTCATAAGTGCAGAATTTAATGGGTATTTTCTTGAATATTCTGTGGTCTTTAATTAACATGTCCATTCATAATTCATAAAATTCAATTGACAGGTTTTTCTTTTAAGCAAGCCTTTTAATTATCTCCATTTATTCCTTCACCCTTCCTATCAGTCTCAGAAAAATCACCTGTGCCTTGTTCTTCCCACCTTACCCCTTGACCTCAATGTTTTCTTTTCTTCTTGGCTTCCTGTGACTCGGAGAGTTCAGGCACGCTGATTATCTCAACTATGGCATGTACCACACATGGACCATTTTTTGTGTGAGCATCTTCTCACTAATCTCTGAATCTGAAGTGGTTTGTATGAAGTGAATGTTGGATGGGTGGGTGGATGGATGGATGGATAGATAGGTAGATGGGTAGATGGATAGATGGGTGGTATATGGATAGGTGAGTAGATTGATGGATGGGGACCTCTTGGTTTTCTCACCTGTAGAATGGAGATTAATAGAACATAATTACAGGGTTCTTGTGGGCATGCAGAAAGACCACATGCAGATTCCTTACCGAGTGCCTGATCTATGGTAGACACTGTCTACATCATAGTCACTGTCATTACTAAAACCATTACTGTATTGGCCAGCTCATATCCATCTGATTAGGACCAAAACATCTTCTGCTTGGGATCAACCAGGTGCTGCCAGGGTGACACCCAGCATACTTGTTGGTTTGCCATCTTGGTCTTGGTAGATACGTTGATGAGGTCTGTGCTGCTTATTCCTGGTAGCAGCCCTTTAATTTATCCACTGCCTGCATACCTTGATGAGAGAAGAATGCAATACATGATTGCATGCTTGTCTTAGCTGACACAGTGAGACCGTCAGCTGCTGGGAGTACACACTGCACGATGGATTAGAAAGTTTAGTGTGGGGGCATGCACATCGTATTATGTATTAGTGCTTCGCTCCCTCTTATGGCTGAATAATTCTCTGTTCTATGTGTATACCACATTCTGTGTATTTATCATACATCGGTGGACATTTGGGTTGCTGTCACCTTCTGGCTATTGTGAATACTGCTTCTAAGCACATGTGTATTTCTTTGAGTCTCTGTTTTCTTTTCTTTTTTGTTTTGTTTTGTTTTGTTTTGGTTGAACTGATTTGGGTGAATTGTTTGGGTATTTGTTTCAGTTCCTAGGATTAGAATTGTTGGGTCTTATGGTAATTCTATTTTTAACTTTTTAAGGAAATAAGCATTGCCTCTTTAAAAATACACGCCCCCCCCCCCAGTGGTTGAAAAGTGATGGGGAAGGATGAAAGCCATCACAGTCTACAGTGGATGAGTTTGCAAGCTGTGCTTCTCACAACAGATAAAAACTTGGAGCTCTGGGTTGGCATCTGGCGAGTGCTCAACTGCTACCTGATAAATGTATGGGTTAAGGGACAGGTGGATGAATGGATGGATAAATGAATGAACGGATGAATGGGTAGATAGATGGGTGATATATAAATAGGTGAATAGATTGATGGAAGGATGAATGGATGAATGAGTAGATGGGTGGATGGATGGATTGGTGGATGGATGGATAATGGATGGAATGATGGGTGGATGGATGAATGAGTGAATGGATAGATGGATGGGTGAATGGATGGATGGTTGGATGGGTGTGGATGGGTAGATGGATGGGTGAATGAATAGATTCATGTAAGGATAGATGCATGGATGGAAGGATGAATGGATGGGTGGATGGATGGATGGGTGAATGAGTGGGTGAATGGATGGATGAGTGGATGGATAGATCTATGGATGGATGGATGGGTGGATAGATGGATAGATGGATAAATGGATAGTGGGTGAATAGATTGATGGAAGGATCAGTGGATAGATGGATGACTAGATGGATGAATGAGGGGTAGATGGATGGATGAGTGGATGTGTGTATGTATGTATAGATGAATGGATGGATGAATGAATAGATTGATGTAAGGATAGATGGAATAGATTGATGGAAGGATCCATCCACCAGTGGGTGAATGGGTGGATGGATGAATGAGTGGATTGACAGATATATGAATGGACGGGTGGATGGGTGGGTGGAAGGATAGGTAAGTGAATAGATCAATGGAAGGATAGATAAAATAGATTGATGGAAGGATCTATCCACCAAATGGAGAGACAGATGGATAGGTGAATGGATGGATGAGGGGTGGGTGGATGGATGAGTGGATGGGTGGATAGATGGATGGATGAGTGAGTGGGCCAGCCTAGCTTGAGTGGCTTTTGTAGGTGGCAGCTACCTGGGAAGAAGTCTGGCCATGAGGACGAGTCCTTCTTGATTTAGCCCAGGCTCCCTCTGCTTTCAGTCATCAGGCTGCATCTCCCAGGTCCCCTTGTGGGGTTTATAAGCACTGCGTGCTCCTTGTTCATGAGCTTCTGTCCTTTTTCAGGGTGATATCCAGCAACTGCTCTTTGTCTCAGACCACCGGGCAGCTTACGACTACTGCGAGCACTACAGCCCCGACTGTGACACGGCGGTCCCTGACACCCCGCAGTCTCAGGACCCCAACCCAGATGAATATGTGAGTCAGCTCATGCTGGGTTCATGGGTGGTGCATGGGCAGACCCCTTGGGATGGGGTGGGGTCAGGCAGGCGGGATGGTTGTGGAGAGACCCATAAGCCATAAGACCCCCATTGTAAGTACATTCACAAGACTAGGATATTAAGGGCCCCAGGTGATAAATGTGGGATGTCTGAAGTCTGACTCATTTTACTAGACAGTGCTTCCCAGATGATGGTGCCACAGAGGTTGTTGTCAATTACCTTTAACCTTTCTAACAAGTTCCTAGATGAGTAATGCCAGATGTCTCTCTCACCCTGGGCTTGCAACCTCGAGGGGGTGTTTGTGAGCAGAGATGCCACAAATGTCCCCCGTGGACTTGATCCACAGGAAGGGGCCAAAGAGGATGATGCTTAGGACTGTCCACCGTCGAATGACTGGT
This sequence comes from Tarsius wallacei, assembly GCA_963574415.1. Classification (NCBI taxonomy): domain Eukaryota; kingdom Metazoa; phylum Chordata; class Mammalia; order Primates; family Tarsiidae; genus Tarsius; species Tarsius wallacei. The sequence continues at coordinate 54,963 of CAUYQG010097400.1, forward strand.
CCTCTGATCCCCAGCATTGTAGCGACATGTCTGACCCTTTGCCCCTCTTATGGGGATCCACTATGCCCGTGGGTTGTCCTTCTTCACCCTCCCACCTCCCACTCCAGCTACACCTCGGCTTCCCTTATTTGCAGTTCTTTCTACCACGTTTGAATGGAAATTCTGTCCTACTCCTAGTCCAATTTGACTCTCATTTATTTTAAATGCTATTAAATCTTGCTACTTATTTCTCCTTGAGTCTATCTTTTTTCTCCACCCATCAGAAGAGAAGGCAGGGTAGGATCTGTGGCCCGGGCCATATCTTACAAACCCCAAGAATGCTGTATGGAGCTCCCAACTGAGGTCCTGCAGCCCAGGCCTCCCTTGCTCCTGATGTCAAAATGGTCTCAGGGCAAGACTTTCTCCTGTGTCCCTGACAAGTCCCTCCTGCTGGGTCCCTGGACTTTGTGGCTTGGGCTGAAGGCAGGGAACTTGCTTAGTGGCAGTTTGTGGCCAGCTGAAACCACCTTTCAGGTTCCAAAGTGTCAGATGTCTCTACCTGGTAGGGTTCAGCTTCCTCCAACTTCTGCTCAAGGGGACCTGGGCTCCCCCATTCCCTCCTGTGGGTTTCATGTCGGGCTGGGGAGGGAAGATCCCACCCAGGAACCCCCCAGCAGGACTTTGTGATGTTCCCTCTTCCTGGCTGAATTTGGAGTGTGAGGAAGCAAAGCAGGCTAGTCCCTGCATGGGGGTCCGGTACCCCCTATGTGACTGCATTTCCTTTCAGTACCCAGAAGGAGATGGTGAAGGGGAAACCTATTACTATGAGTATCCCTACTATGAAGACCCGGACGACCTGGGGAAGGAGCCCACGCCCACCAAGAAGCCTGTGGAAGCTGCCAGAGAAACCACAGAGATCCCTGAGGTCTGCACTAAACGGCCTGGTCCGGGTGGGCTCCTGGTGCCGGGAGGCCATGGTGCCAGGGTGGGGGAGGGCGGGAGAGGCTGTACCCAGTGGAGGGCAGGAAGCTACCGGGGGAAGGGTGGAGACCCATGGCCAGGGCGTGTTGGGCTTCCCTTGTGAGGAGGGATGTCAGGAGATGCAGGAGACAGGAGCACTGCCCTCACCGTGTAGCCGGGCATTGGCCCCTGGGCCCCACCCTGTGTCAGCTCTGTGGCCTGGAATGGTCCCAGGACCAGTTTGGGTCTGGGGTTCCTCAAGGGCAGGCTTGGCCCTGGCGGGAGAGGAGGGCTCGGGGCTCCCCCAACGGGTCACAGTGAGGGCTGGGGGTTAGTCTCAGGCCCTCTCCCCTCTGCGCTTCCGTCTCCTCCCCTCTAAACATGGGAGGGTTTCCAGGGTGTGCCAGCAGGGGCAAGGCATCTGAAGGACGTGTCCAACTGGGAGTGCCTGCTGGGAAGAGGGTGCCTGCTGGGGAGAGGCACCTTATCCTCAGAACCACAAGGAGAGTGGGTGTGGGTGGACATGTGAGTTGTGTGTGTGTGTGTGTGTGTATGTGTGCCCTTCCGGAAAGACACCCAGCCATCCCATATTGCTCTGAGAGCCTGGAATGTTCTGCTACTTTGAGTTAGGGTTCACTTATTCCAGTGTGAAACTGGGTGCTTTCATCTATTCCTAGCGGTCTCAGTGACGGAGGTCGAGGCTGGGCCTCCATCCTCCTCTGGGGACAGAGGCAGCCCCTGTCCCAAGTCTGAAGGCCTCTTGGGTATCAGTGGGTCCAGACATTGCCGCAGAAGTGCCTGTACCTGGACACATGGGACGTCCTGAACTTAGACACCTGCCAGACCTTGGCCTTGACTCTACCCCATTCTGCCCTTGGCTCCAGGAGCTGACCCTGCCCCCCCAGAAGCCCCTCCCCCTGGCCTTGGCCCTGACTCTTCCCCCCTCTGCCCTTGGCTCTAGGAGCTGACCCTGCCCCCCACGGAAGCCCCTCCTGTGCCTGAAACCAGCGAGGGGGCCGGGAAGGAAGAGGACCTGGGCATCGGAGAATACGACTATGTGCCCAGCGAGGACTACTACACGCCGCCCCCTTACGAGGACCTTGGCTACGGCGAGGGCATGGAGAATCCTGACCAGCCCACGGATCCGGATGCAGGGGCAGAGCTTCCCACCAGCACCTTGGGCACCTCCAATGCCTCCAACGTAATTTCTCTCCTTCCTTCCAGCTGGCGAAGTCCAGGGCAGGTGGCGAGGACCAGGGCTGGGGCAGGACCCCGAGGAGCTGCCTCTTTCTCTGTGCTGGCCTTGGGTGTCTTGGATGGCCCCCACGTTCCCATGCCCCAAGACCCTTTTCCCCCAAGGCTATTTTAAAGCTCCCCAGGGGGGTACCATGGCTGAGTGAGTTTGGAATCCTGACTTGCTGACTTGATCTCACACTGCCCATTTTTTACCTGCAAGATGGGTAGCCACCCTGAGTAGCTGAGGACCACCATACTAAATGAACTGTCATGAGAACAAAGAACTGAAAAATGTGCTCGCACCTAAGTGCCCCGTCACTGGTCACAGGAGCACCGGGGGTGGGGTCAGCAGACACAGGACACTGTAGGGGAGGGAGGGAAGATGGATGGGGGGTAGGTGGCAAATCACTGGCTACCTGGTCCACTACCAGGGGGAGAGATGGCCTGCTAGAAGCCCAAACTTCACCTGCACGCAACCTACTTATGTAGTCAGTCTTCACTTGTACCCCACAACTCCAGAGTAAAAAAAGATGAGTGGGATGACCCTGGCCTAGCAGGTCTCTCAGGGTTCAGGTGGAGATTGGGCAAGGAAGGGGCTGCTGGCAGACAGGACCATGAGGTAGGGTCCAGATGATCAGAGCTGAAAGTGAGGCCAGGCAGGGCTGGTGACGAAGGCGGCCTTGGTGTCAGGCAGGCTGGCCAAGACTCTGCCCATGACCTGGGAAGGTGACCCCGCCTCTCTGGATTTGGGGGTTCTCATGTACAACATGGCGCTGATGATGCCTCCTCTGGGGCTGTGTGGTTTTCAGATCAGGGAGGAGTCTTGCCCGGCATGGCACCGTGAATGATAAAACAGCCACTGTGCATTTGGTGCTGGATCTTCACTGCCAGAGGGGACATCCTGGTTTCCGCAGGGCAGACCCCTGCATCTGTGGGCACGGCATTAGGGATGTGTTATGCTGAGACCCCAAGGTCTGGGGTGGAACCTCTGCCTAAACAGTCTCCTGGGGTCCATGGCACACCATGGTGCCTGGGCAGGTCTGGGGTGGCGGTTCCCCAACGCGGGAGGGAGAAGATGTATAAAGACATTACAGGGGGCTGGGCATGGTGGCGCACACCTGGAATCTCAGTGCTTTGGGAGGCTGAAGCTTGAGGCCAGGAGTTTGAGACTAGCCTGGGCAACACAGTGAGACCCCATCTTATACAAATTAAGAAACAAAGCAACGAGATTACTAGGGGCCTCAGGACCTCTCCCTCCAGGTCGGGTTTCGGACTCTAGGTGCTTTGTGGCTTAGGAGGCCACTGGCCTTGAAGTCTGGGGTTGTTGGACCCAGAACCCACAGACGGGGTCTCTCATAAAGGAGGGGTCTGAGATTCCCTGGTGCCCATGGTGCCAGGATAGTGCCTGACAGGCTCTTCCGGGTGACTCTTCTTCTCCTCTCCCTCTGCAGCCGGCACTGCCTCCCAGGGAGGGCCAGGATGACTTGGAGGGGGAGTTCACAGAAGAAACCATCAAGAACCTCGACGAGAGCTACTACGACCCATACTACGACCCCACCAACTCCCCATCAGAGATCGGACCAGGAATGCCAGCAAACCAGGACACCATCTACGAGGGGGTGAGAGGGCAGAGGCACCCTCCAGGCAGGGCTCGGATGGGTGGGGTGCAGTTGAGGTCCTGCCTAGAGGCTTCTTGGAGTGGGGCGCTGCAGGCAACAAGAGCACTGCATGCCGTCTCCAAAACTTTATTTTTGTTTTTTTGTGATGGGGTCTCACTCTGTTGCCCAGGCTGGAGTACAGTGACATGGTCATAGCTTACTGCAGCCTCCACCTCCTGGGCTCAGGTGATCCTTCCATCTCAGTCTCCTCAATAGCCAGGACTCCAGGCACACACCACCATACCCGGCTAATTTTTTAATTTTTTGTAGAGGTGAGGTCTTGATATGTTGCCCTGGCTGGTCTTGAACTCCTGGGCTCAAGTGATCCCCCCACCTCGGTCCCCCAGATAGCTGGGATGACAGGCGTGAGCCACCATGCCCGGCCCAAAACTTTATTTTTAAAGAGATCTCGGTGCTCAGAACTTGATGTGATAATGTGTGCATTGTGGCATCAGCATCTGTGAGCCATGCATGGCCTCTTATGTCGGCCTGTTAATACTTGCATGAGCTCCCGTCAACTTGCCCTCCATCCCCCTCTGTTCCCCCCTTTTGGGCCTGGGGGAAGATGCCCAGCTGCAGGTAGCACCCTTGCCTTGCTGAGTCACGTGGATTTTGTGTCATCTGGACTTTCTTTTCCCTCCCTTTCTTTTCTCCCTCCCCTTCTCCCTCTGTCTGCCTTCTGTCACCCCTAGATTGGAGGACCTCGGGGCGAGAAAGGCCAGAAGGGAGAACCTGCAATCATCGAGCCAGTAAGGACACGTTCTTATCCTCTTTCTGAAGCTGGGGGTGTCTGCCGCTTGGGGGACGTGGCAGGGCACACGGCTGGGTCCGTGGGCCCGTGTCCCTCCATGTACTGGGTCATTTCCAGGGGCCACCTGACCTCACGGACTCTGCACACAACTCAATGCTAGGATATGTGAAGAATCTCTCAGCTGGGGACTGTTCTAGACCCTGAGGGTGGGATACGCATTGCTCAAAACTCTGTGTCCTGGCCAGGCGCGGTGGCTCACCTCTGTCATCCCAGCACTTTAGGAGGCTGAGGTTGGAGGATTGGTTGAGCCCAGGAGTTGGAGACCAGCCTGGGCAGCATAACAAAACCTCATCTCTACAAAAAAATCACACACAAAAATACTGGCCGGGTGTGGTGACACACGCCTGTGGTCCCAGCTGCTTGGGAGACTGAGGAGAAGATCACCTGAGCCCAGGAGGTGGAGGCTATAGTGAGCCATGATTGCGCCACTGCACTCCAGCCTGGGTGACAGAGTGAGGGTCCAACTCAAAACAAACAAGCAAACAAACAACTAAAAAAAACCTTTGTGCCCTGTTCACAGATCTGAGTGTCTTACTGTGTGTCCGTTTGCCTGGGATAAAAAGGAACTCAGAACATTTTAGGAGGTAGAGGCCCTTCTGAAGCATGTGGAGGACTGGCAGGCAGGAGCCGTGGGTTCCGTTGTAAAAGCCTGGCGTGCGGAGGGGTGGGAAACCGTGAACTCCAGCCCTGTCCCTCTCCGCCTGTTACACAACCCTTGGAGTAAGTTTGCAGAAATGCTAGAAACATGGAAGGCTGTTTATGAAACCCTGTCAAGGGAATTAAATAAAACAGCACCATGCTGACATTCCGGTTGAGTAAAACCCAGTGGTGTTAGGTAACGGGATCATGGGTAAGCTAGGAAAAATTACTTTGGTCATGGTTTTTTCTAGATTTTTCTTTCCTCCTCAGTTGGTGGGTTTGGTGGGGGCCCGCCCTATGTGGGATGTCCTCATCCCTCTGAGAGTTGTGGCCTGGTTGAGAGGTACACCCTGGGGCCTAGGGGTGCCGAGGTCAGGAGGGGGAGGTACCCATGACTGGCACGGAGGGGCAGCTGGAAATGACTGCTTGAGAATGGGGAGGAGCTGGCATAGAAGCCCATGCCTGCCATGTCATCCATGTGCCCAGGAGGAGGCATCTTGTACCAAGGTCAGTCACAAGGATGGGGCTGGGCTGTCTCTTCCACTGCCAGGACTTAGTCGCTGAGGGCTGAGCTCAGGACACAGCTGTAGGCCCATAGGGGCCCCCGATTTTATAGTTTCTAGGGTGGAGCATCCCAGTGGCCATCTACCCTCCTGAGGAACTGGGGTGGTCTTTTGGAAGCTGGACTGGTGGCACTTAGCAGGCCCTTGTCTCATTGGGAATCCATCAGGAACCCTGTAGCCAGGGAGGACAGGGTATGCCCCACCTTTGGGGGAATTCCCAGGGGCCTGCGGAAGTATCTAGATGGTTCTCGTGGGGCTCCATACCTGCCGTCCAGGCCTGTCCCAGGGCTGGAACCTGCTAGTTCCTGTGGACACATCCTTTGCTCAGAGCGGACTCTGTTCCAGTGCTCTCTGTGGGGCTGAGGAAGACAGAGCTGGATGGAGGCCAACGGATCAGGGCTTCAGGGCAAGGGGTACAGAGGCATGAGGGGAGACACCGACTCCAAGGGCCTCTTGTTCCGCTTCAACCCAGAGACTGGGTCTGGAGAAGGGCGGCCTTAGGGGAGACTCATCTCAAAAGAATTTGGCGACGGGGCTTGTTCCTGTCCTTGCGGTGAGGGTGTCTGCCAAACAGAAGCACAGCCAAGACCAGTCCTTGCTCCCCCCATGCTTGTCTCACCTAGGAGGCTTGGATTTCCTGCCACCTTCTCCCAGGTGGTCTTGCACCCAGGTGGGCTTGAGCTTGACCTTGGGTTCTTTGGTGTCACCCCATTGCTTCAGTGAAGGGCTAGGGAAGAAAATGGGCTCCCAGGTACGCGTAGGTGCCCAAGGCTCTATGGGGTCCCGGTTTAGTTCCCTACCCCCCAAGATGGGAGGAGCCGGGCTGACATCTTTGAAAAATGTACGTTTAACTCTCCCGAGTGAGCTGACTTTGTGAGCATAGACATGGCATCTGGGCTCTGGGAGTGGGGCACATGGGGTATCCCCCTGCCAGGCTCCACAGAAGCAGGTGGGTGGCAAGGGTGGGCTGGAAAAGAGGGCTGAGGGTGTGGGGGCAGCCCATCAGCAATAGGGCGGCTCCAGAAAGTCCATTTTATCCATGTGGGGGTGGGGACCAAGCCATCTGGATGCGCTTAAGGAAGGGTCCCCTCCCCCTCTTCCCGAGGCTGCTCCTTCCATCTGTAGTTGGCTCAGAGTGTCCCTGGGGCCTTTGGTCACCCCCCTCAACCCCGAAAGGTCTTGTAAACAGTTGGAATTTCTCAGCCTGGAGCGTCGCCAGATGTCCTCAGCATCTTAGCAGCACAAGCAGATGGCCAAGTCCTGAGGGACTTGTCGGGCGTCCCTGGCCCTGCTGGGGTGGGCGCCTGCTGTCCCCTTGTCTTCCCACACCTGCCCTGCGTGAGCTCCCTCCTGGGAGATGTGTTCCTGCCGGGGACATGCCTGGCTGTTTCCCACCCACATCCAGCTCCTGTGACTTGTCAGCAAGACCAGAGTTTCCTCAAAAGGACAGAGGCCACTTAGCTGAGGAGGAACAGACAGAGCTGCATCCTGGTGCTTCTGGCTGTCCTGCACCTCAGGGACCAGGAAGTCCTGACTCGGTGGCTTTTTTTTTTTTTTTTTAGTTGGAGTCTCACTCTGTCGCCCAGACTGGAGTGCAGGGCTACCGCAGCCTCGACCTGCTGGGCTCCGGCGATCCTTCCGCCTCAGCCTTCCGAGTAGCTGGAACTACAGGCGCGCGCTACCATGCCCGGCTAATTTTTTTATTTATTGTAGAGATGAGGTCTTGCTTGCCCAGGCAGGTCTTGAACCTGCGGGCTCAGGCAATCCACTCACCTCAGTCTCCCAAAACGCGAGATTACAGGCTGAGCCACCGAGGTCAGCTTATTTATTTATGTATGTATTTATTGATTTATTTATTTTTTGAGTTGGAGTCTCACTCTGTCGCCCAGCCTGGAGTGCAGTGGCCGCTTCCG
>CAUYQG010097403.1:0-36060 GCA_963574415.1 Tarsius wallacei
TAATTTTTTTTTTTTAGAGTGAAGAATAAAAGTTCTCATATAAGCAACATGAAAGATGAGCCACCTATATGAAGAAAATACGAATACTTTTCCCATGAGTAAGACACATTTAATCTTAAGGAAATGAATTTTGAATAAATGCTGTTTATCCTAGTGGTGCTTTGTGTGTGTGTGTGTGTCCTAGTGAAATAATACGCAATTGCTTATTATTTTATGTATAAGTCAAGGGTAAAAGTCTTGAAAGTTTACACATAAAGTTGGAAGTGTATAAATAATTTCAGTATATGTATGGTCATACCCTAAAGAAACAATTTACTAATAAACTGGCTTAAAGAGTGTCTTGCAATAATGAAAACATAAAGGGTAAAGTAGAAGTAGAGACTTCTTGCAGCTCAATTGAATGGAAAAAATATTGAATTTTTAAAAATGTGATGCTTGTGTATAATGTTTTAAGTATTTGACAAGAGTTTAAGTGGGAAACCAAGTAACTAGTATCAATTATCTAGGATATTCCTAGAACCCACTGCAGACCATGATAATATAATTGACATGTGTTGCACTAGTCTCCCTCTAAGTTTAGAGAGGCTATATGAATGGTGTATATTAAAGTTCATGAAAATGCATTTTCGAGGTCTATTTCAAAAGTTGCTTACAGAATTCAATTGTTATCTTTATTGTGATGGCTTTACTAAAAAGTGTCCTCCAAAGTGATAAGCATTTTAATAACTGAGTTATTTGAGCAAAATGATCATTTGGGGAAAGTGATGGGGGTTTTCATAGAATCTGGTAACTTTTCATTCTCCTTAGAAAATGATGGGACAGTTTGAAGAAAACCCAAGTGAAAATATTTTAAGAAAATTGTCATGAAGCATATTTAGAAAGAAACAGCTGGTAAACACATTTCCCCAAGCTTACTGGGATGGAGTTCTTCAGTTACGCTAGAAAACAAACCATAATGAATCATGTTCAAAGTAAAAACACTCTCCCTAGGTAATTACTGATAACACTAGTTTGATTCATAAACAACTAGGAGCTTTCAAAACATCATTGTATCTTCCCAGTACAATTTATTCATAAGTATTTTGGAAGCGTACTTGCTGAACTTAGGAGTTTTGTTGAGAAGGTTGGAAAGGAGTCAAAAATTGAGTGGTAAGATTCTATAGAAATGTAACCGATTCCAATAAAAAGTCCTCTGTACGGAAGTACATTATGGAAATGACGTGGTTGTCAGACCTAATTGCTTGGCTTTTGAGTCCTCAGAGAAGAAATTCTACAGCCTTAGGGGTGTAGCCTCAAAAGCAGCAGCGTTCCTGGTTTCAGTTTAAATAAAACAATGAAATCCATCATTATTCAAGTCAATAGCGATAATTCACATGAATATGAATGCACTTTGATCTTATCCTTCAATTCATTGAAAGACACAGTCGTAATGAAAAAGGGAGATAATCTCTTTAACTTGGTCCAAAGCAAGTTGTTGGAGCTTTTCTTTCTTGAAAGACCGTAGAAAGGAACTTTTCACTAAAGCCTTGCTTTTCTGTTTTTAAGGTGGTGATGGGGGTGGTTGGGCAAGCTACAGGTCGTTATGCTGCCTCTAGGAACCAAGCAGTGGTAACTCTCCTCTTTGAGGTAAACTGTCTTACTTAATGAACTTGACATTTGTGAAGTTTAAAAGTGAACTCCTTTTATAATATACCTAAGAGTCATTTTAGGGGGCTTTGTTAATTTAAGTTTATCATCACTTGTGATGAAGACATTAACTATTTTCAGTATGCTTTAAAGCTTATTTAAACCAAACAAGATATTTCAATGTGCATTGCCTTAGCAGATTTGCAATATCCAACACTAGATCCTTAAGGATTCCTGTCCATCTGTAGACATTCACTGCCATGTCTGTGCCATAAGAAAGTATGAAAGTTACTTTAAAATCTCACTTTACTTATGGCTATTTAACCGGTTTTTCTGATACTTTTGATGATAAATTAGCAAAGTTGCAAATTCTTATGCACAATTTGTCATTCTCCTTAGAATTCTGGAAATGTCTGGCAGACTTTAAAAAATATGTAGTCCACTACGTTTGAAATATAATTTGGTAAAATATGCATGAATGAGGATACCTAATTAATGCTACTAGCTTAATGAACCACTGAGTTCATTAAATATACTTAAACTTTGTGCTAGTTATTAGTTGAGGCTGCTGGAATCCTCTGGAAGTCGGACAAATTTGTTGAGTTATGTTAGGAGGACTCCGGAACTTACAAAGATAAGTCAGGTGCCCTCAGGGAGCTTTAAACTTAGAAATGTCAGCACATATGTGATTTACAAGAAATTTCAATCCATGAAGAACACTCGGCTAACCTAATGGCTATCTAAAGCCGGGACAATTATTAAGAGTGAAGAAATTTGGCAATGCACAAATTTCCCAAGTTATCTTAGTAGCTAAATAAAAGACTTAGCTGGACACCTTGAAGACTTTTCTTCAATAAAACCTTGTTAAAACACTAACAAGAGTTTTATTGTTAGAAGAAGTTAAATCAGTCTCCTAGAACCACAAAAAAGGTACAAAGATCCCTAAGGGTTAATGCCAGTCATTTTCTTTACGTAGCAGACCCCTCAGACCACACTGCCAAGAGTTTATTCGGATGATCAAAGGAAATGAAGAGGGAAAAAAAAGTACTCCATGCATTTATGAAACACAAGAACAAGTATCTAGATTGCATATTTGAGCCAACGCAAATGGCTACATTCTGGTTTTCAAGCAAAATATTCCTGGTAGACAAAGAAGAGGAAAGACTGCAGCGTGTACTTATGCCTGTGGCTCTAACCCCGAGGAAAACCACTGTCACCAAGAACAGACCCAGCCATAAGCTCTTCTTTGTGTCGATGATACTAGAAATGGAGTGGGCATCTTGACTTGACTCCTTTCTTTGCCACCATACTTATTTCTGATGTCAATGAAAGCTTTCTAGTTGGCCACCGATAAAGAATTTCAGCTCCAGTCAGGGAAGAGGCACCTGGGGCTGAGTCTAAGCGACGCACCCCGGGGGGGCTCAGGTGCCCGCTCCGCGCGCCGCAACGTGCGCTCCCGGCGCCCCCATTGTCTGCCGTGGGGGCAGGGCCAGGCCAGGGGCTCTGGCTTTCGGGCAGAGCTGAGGCCACTGGGGGATGAGGACAGGGGCTGGGGGCGAGAGGTGTCCCGAAGGCCACCCCCGGGGTTTCCAATGCTCGACCCCGAGGCGTACGAGGAGGCAGCAGCACCAGCGGCGGCAGCAGCGGCCCCGGCTGCAAATCGCCGTCGTGTGGTTGCTACTGGCAACCGAGCCTCTGCCGAGCGCGCAGCCCGCAGCCCCTGGAACGAAGGTGGCGAGGAAGCGGCTGCGGCGCCGCGGCCGCCCACTGGGCTCTCGCTGCCTCCCGCGCCCCGCGGCCCCTTCGAGCCTCGACCGCAGCTGCGGGGCGCCTAGGGCCGAAGGGCCCTCGGATTGGGGGCGTCGCTGTCTCGGAAGCGTCAAATTTCTGGCGACCTCCGTGGAGGCAACATGGCAGCTCAGGCTCGAAGACTGGGGCCACTGGGCGCGGGGGCGGAGGACTCCGCAGAGCTCACGTTTCCAGGCCGGAGTCAGCCCTGCCCGCGTCGGGATCCCAGCCGGGCGGAGCACCGAGGGCCGCGCGCGCGGCCTCGCCTCGCCGCCACCCCTCGGCCCTTTGTTCTCCACTCGGCGGGCACTCCACGCTTCGGGGCTTTGCGTGGAAGCCCTCGAGGACTCGGCAGCCCGAGGGGGAACGGCAGCCCTCCTGACGCTCCTGCAAAATGCCCGGCGTTCCCGTCCCCGGGTTCTCCGGGCGGAGCTGGAAGGCGGGCGCGGGATCCCGACCCGACCCTCCCAGCGGAGGCGCCTCTCGTCGGGTCGGCTGCTTCCCGCCGGCCAGGGCTCGCCGCGTCCCCGCTCAGCTCGGAGGGACGCGGCGGGGCCAAAAGACACTGCCCGCCACGACCGCGAGGACACGAGGGTCTCCGCACTGGGGAGAGGGAAGCCGCGGGCTCAGGCCGTCTTGGCTTCGAAACGCGTCCCTCTGGGTCTGCGCTGGCCTCCATCGGGCGTTACCTTGGCCTGGGACGGGGGCGGCGGCGGAGCCCCAGGAAAGGACTCCCCAGCCGCCCCGGGCCGCGGGGCCAAGCGGCTGCTCCGCCGGAGGGACGAGCCGCGCCCGGACGGGTCCGCCGGGAGTGCCGAGGGGTGCCCCGTGCCCCCGGAGGAGGAAGGCTGCGAGAAGTGTGCACTCTGTGAAACCGCGGTTGAGAAATGACTGTGCCACGTAGACGAGCCAGTTGTGACGTGCGGCACAACCTGCTACTGAAATGCCGAAATCCGCCACCAAATGGCGGCTCCTGCAGCCTGCGGCGCTGACAAGGAGGACTCGCCGGCGTCCCCGCCGCCTTCACTTCCCCGCCGCTCCCGACCCTCTTCCCACGCGGGCCTTTCCGCTCGGCGTTTCGGGGCGCACGCGGGACTCCCGCGCCCTAGGAGCCTCTGTGCCCCAAGCATCCAGCAGGCGCGGCCTCCGCCAGCCGGCGACGTCCCGGCCGCGGCCCGCCCGCTCCTCTTGCCCGGCCTGGGCTCCGGGGCGCCAGGCCTCCGGGGGGCGCCCTGGCCGGCGCACACAGTGAGGCGTCGCCTTTGGGTCCCGAGGTGTGAGCCCTCGCCCGGATCTCGAGGCTCCCGCCGCGCAGCCGCCCCTTCCTCAACGCCGTCACCGTCCAGGCTCCTTTCCCGGGGATTCCAGCGCGTTCTTCCCATCCAACGAGCTCGGCCGGAGGATCCTCTTCCCCAAGCCTGTCCGGTCACCGCCCACCAAGCCGCCTTCAGGAGGGCAGCTTTACCGTTGTTAATAATTTGCTTAAAATGCATCCAACAAAAACCCGAAGTCCAAGGACACCTCGTTGCTGAAGGAGAGAGGGCGTGGACTTGCAGCGGGAGGAGGGAGGAGCACACAGAGCGATGACCGGCGGGCTCCGTCGGAGCGCGCCCCCCACCCCCGGCGGGGGCCTGCCCCTGCCCCGCCGAGCTCGAGGCCCGGGGGCCCCGTCGCTGCGCCTCGCCGGCGGCCGCGGCCCCCCCCCCACGCCCCAACGTGGGCGGCTTCGGCGGGCAGGGGCCGCCGTGGGAGGCGGCGCGCACCCCGGCTGTCGCCGCCGCTCGCCTCGCGGCCCGAGTGTGGAGAACGACGTCGTCGCCCGCCTTCCCGGCCCCGCACGGCCTGACAATCTCGCTTTCAAATTTGGCGGGATCCGAGTCGGCCGGGCCGAGGGCGGCGTGAGGCGAGCGGCGCACGCGCAAAATGGCCTCCCGGTGCCCGGCGGATGGGGCTCGCGCGCCGAGCAAGGCCGAACCCCGCGGCGCAGTTGGGAACCGGGGTCGGAGCTGTAGCTCTTTCGAGTGCTCGGAGAGCCGCTAGTTAAAAAACAGGGAAAGGGAGAAGGGCCGTTTCCTCCTTTACGTGTCCTTTCGGCAAAGGTGCCCTTACCGGGAAGTTAGCGCTGCGGGAAGGAGCGGAGTCATTTCCTCCATGCCGGTATCCTGTACCCTTTCCACCGGGCACTAGAACCTAGGAGCCCCCCCACCCCTTTTTGGAAAGCCGTGGCGCTCCCCACCCTAGTCACCCTCGCCTTGGCTTTATGTTTCGCGCCGCGCAGTGCGCCCCTCTCTTCGGCTTGGCTGGGCCACCTTCCACTCTCGAGGGCGTTTAAACCAGGACTCTGGCTCCGGGACGGACGTCTCTATCTGCAATGACGTCTTTATTGATCTCAGTAATCTTCTCATTCCTTCCATCCCAATTTTCGAAGCGTTTCCCGGGTACCCTGGTCTGCAACCTCCCAAGCCTCTTCTCTCAACTTGGGGTCTGACTGGCTCAGGAGGACAGAGAGTTGGAGATCCCCAAATCGGTGCTGACCTTGAAATCACGTTCACAGCGAAGTTTGGATCTGACGATGACCAACAACCAAAGCAACAAGTAATAGTTTTAATGAAATGGGGAGAACACCACCTGCTATTTTTGAACGTTCCTTCGGATAAAACCTGGAGGTGATATTTTAAAGGTATAGGTCAGAGGATTGAAGGTAGACGTTTTCATTGAGCGCTTACTATTTGGAGGGCTAAATAAGGCTTCCGGATGAGTTTTCCACCTGATATTCTTCAATAAACTCACAGGGGTCTTACAGCAACCTTTCCAATGATAAATGACTTTTGATATCGTCGACTTGATGAAGACAGAGTTGATAGTGAAGTTCTACATATGAGACCCCTAGAAATTGCACACTAAGAAAAAGAAACTGGTGCAAATAAAGGAAATCCGTTTCAAGAATCAAAAGAAGAAAAAACGTAAAAAAAAAAAAAAAATTAACTGCGGAAACAGGAAACACTTGACTGTGTAAACATTTTCGGAGACTTTCATAATCAAAACTGAGCGATCTTGAGATTTACAGGGAGATCGGCAGGCTCGGAATCATCGCGGGGGTTATTTCCAAAGTCTGATTTATTGACAGGTTGAAATATGTGATACTTCTCTTCCTTGTAAAGAACTCGTCTATCTGAATTCAGTGGTCCCAATTTAGTTCAAAAGCTGTGTGTATTTTTTTAGAGCGACCTTAGACATAATCACCTGTTTTGGTGTTCATTTTCTACATAAGAAACGCCCTCCAGTGAAATGAAGGATCCAACCCAAGAGCTTTATGTTGGAGCTGAGTTGGGCGCTCTTTGCGCCACATTAGATGTCTTAAAGGCATATAAGGCTTTTGAAAAGGGTTTAATTAGTATACTATTAGAAGCAGCACAGATTTAAAATGATAAAAGTCTGATCATTTTAAAATATGACTCGATCAAGAGTTACATTTAAAGTGTTTTGTTTTGGATAAAGTGTAGGAAAGACTGCATGGGGGAAACAGCCATAATATTTAAAAAGTATTATGGAACCTCCATTTCATGTAAGTATTAAGCTAAATGAGAATTTCCAACTGTCATTCCTAGTACAATGGGAAGATACAAAAAGATATGACATTCATCAAACCTTTGAAATACAGAGAAATTTAAAAACCACTTGCTTCACCCAGGATTTTAAGAGACCAGGTTCCATATACAGATTATTTCTACCTTAAAATCCTATCCCCTCAAGAGATATAAACTATTTTAAAAGATCAAACGTCTTCACTTCGTTGTCAATGCAAGTAGTTTTTCACAGGGTGTTTAAGCTCCTGTTAAGGTTTCATAACAAAACTTCATCGTGATAGGCCTATACTATGAGAGTAATGAAAGACTTCACAAATGAACTGCAACTCCAAATATTGGGAAATGAGAAAAGGATGAAGTAAGTTCCTGCCAGCTGACTCTGCCTGTGGCATTTTACCTCCAGGGATCCAAACATTTGCACGTATGGATATGGAGATGAAGCAAAATGGTTGGCCGGTTAAGTCAACTGAAGAGCCACTTTTTTTTTTTTTTTAAACAGTGCAATTAACGGCCGGCAATTTTAAAAGCAAAGTACTTGTAAAGTGTTATGCAAGTGTAAAGCAAGATAGATCACTATTTACACAACAGCAACTAGCCTCGTTTTTCTTTTTGCATTTAAGCTAAAAATCTGTGAAATCAATTTAGGCATTTCTGTGGAATATTTTGTAAGCACCAACTATGTTATAGAAGCCTAGAAGTTTCAGAAGCAAAAAACAAAGCTGACTTTTCATGTACCCTTCTTTAACTACTAAAAGCTACAAAGTTAGGAGCTTTGATATGGGTTTTTATGAGGTTGAAACTTTTTAAAAAGGTAATTTAGGAAGTTTTAAATCTTAATCGCCAAAACTGTAATAGCTGGTTATTTAAGAATGCAGAACATTATCTTTCTCCAGCTTTATTAAGATAAATTTTAGCTGAAATATTCTTTTAAGCTTAAGTAATTTTCAAATTGAGAAGGGGGGAAGATCCTCTTTCAAATAAAATAAATGGAAATGTTTTCAAGTATGGTGAAATAGTGCTAAGTAAGCCATAAATATAGTATCTTATCTTTTAATAAGTAATTTCAAAAATAAGTCCATCATAAAGAGGTTAACATGTAAAGTCTTCAAGTTTCATGTTTACCTTATAACTTGGTTTTGTTTAAGTTAGATGACAATCCCACTAGCATTGAAAAGTTTTTAGCCTTTGAAAAATATTTCATTTTTCATACAAATGATCATCCAAAGTAAAAAATACCACTTGAAATTTCTATTAACTATCTTTTGTCTTAAATACCATCATGAAAAACTGGGAAGAAAAGCCTAGAAAAATAAGTTAAATTCACCAAAATTGGCAAACATCGGTAACTTTTACTTCAAAGATTGTAGAGTAAATAAACAAATACATCTTTCAATGGGCTTTCAAGCAATTACACAACAAAGCATGTATTTCTTAGCAACACCACTATAAGACAGCAATGTATTCTCTTTAGCTTTTACCTGTTGTAATCCACTATAGGGTTTCCAAAACTTCTGCACATTGTGCTTTTCAGATCAAATTTTTATTAAAGATCTTAGCTATTTTCTAAATGAATATTTTTTATTGGATTTTTTCCAATTACAAATGAAATTTCATTTTACATCTATAATTAGAAACAACACTTACAATGGGACTGTACAAATTTAGGTCAAAATAAAAATATATGTATTTTGTGGCTTCATAAAATGTCCTTTACTGTATCTTTAAAGAAAGCAGAAGTAACAGCAATATATGAAAAAGTAATGATTTAATGACTATAAGCAAGACAAAGCAATAGAATTGTGCTTCTTTTGCAGACTGGGGACAATGAAATGTTTAGCTACAATTTTCCCATACAAACATGAAACAATATTCATACAGAATAAACACCCTCACAAATAACTGATGGGTGATGAACACACACCAAGTTCGACCCAAGCAAAACATGAACTGAAAATTGTTGGGGTTATTCATATTTTAAGTTCCACACACTTGCTCTATTTAAAAATACCTGCAGAAGCTCATAATAAATTGCTTCTATTTCCAGACATAACAGAGAAGGCATACTCCATTTTTAACTATTAAAGCAATGCTTAATTTGGAAATTACTGCTATACCACATATTAAAAACACTTTAGATAAAATGCCTTCTTCCAGCAAATTGCTGGTTTATTTAAAAATTTGTTTTAGAACTATGGTGATCAATATGCATTTAAAAAATATATTAATTCCATCATAACCAATGGAAAATTAAGATATTATTTCCATATTTCTTAAAGCTTTTTTTTACTGCAACAATTAATTTTAAAAGTAAATGTATTAATAGAGAAAAGTCAGTATTATAATGATTTGCCAATTGTTTCCAATGGAACAATTTAGAATTAGATATCCACAGTAAAATAATCTATGCTGGGAAGCAAGGCTCAACATAGGGTATATGTGTATCTGCAAAGGTCGAACCAATTGGGAGAATTTTAACAATCATTTCTGAATGCATGAAACACAATATTTTCTTTATAGTATTTATAAATATATCATACAATACTGTTTCCTGTTATGTCATATACCAATATGGCATTGTACAACAAGCATAATGCCATCTGATTCTTACAAAAGCGAATCATTTAAACAAGTCAGTAAAATAAACGGTAGTACCCGCTTTTAGGCATACAGATTGTAAAACTGAAGTTTACTTTCCTTTGATCGGTTTTGCGTAGCAACAGAGAAGTAAAAATCAAACAGGAATCAAAATGGCTAAATATGCAAGAAATCGTTATTCACAGTGACATGGCTACATAGAATGCATTATTCTATGCATATTCTTTCTGTTTGTTAAATTTCAAGATAAAAAGCACTTGTTTTCTACAGGTTCACAAAACAGCATAATAACAAGAACAATCAAGGAGAATGTAATGTAGGTGTTAGTTGAGATTAACAAACTATGGCCCGATGCTTACTTATATCCACTGCAGAATATTTCCAAGTCCAAATAATGGTTACAGAAACCATTTCATATCTTTCCTAGCGCACACACAAAATCTTGCCTGCCTTCCCAGAACCAATTCTTTATAGCAACAACCATTTTTTTCAATTAACGTCCATGAGTGTCATGTCTAGTCCGTCTTTTATAGCCAATTTTAATGTCACTACAAAAGAAAGCAAGTTGGACGACAGTCACATGTATTAGCATCTATAAAGCTGTAATGGCATGAAGATATCTATATAAATCAAGGGTTTAAAATTTTTTTTTTTTCTTAACAGTCTCAGGTATCAACCAGAAGAAGTTGCTGATGACCCATTTACTGATGATTTTCGAGGTCTATTGGCAAAGGAAGATTGGTGGTTACCGCTGGGGCTGTTGCTGGTTCCATTCATAGTACTGGAAATGTGAGGAAACTGTGGATGAGGAGACTGCACTGGAGTACTGGGGCTAGGCAAACAAGAAGAGGTGGAGGGAATACCTCCTGCTGGGCTGTTGGCCTTGTCACTCCCAGAGTCACTTTCCAGTTCTCCAGCATTTGTCAGTCCATCTCTCTGGTGACCGATTTTCATTCTTTTACAAGTAGGTCGAACTCTATATTTCAAAGGGAGTGGACCATTCTACAAAGTTAAAGGAAAAATAAAATCACTCTTAAATCTTGAAATATAGTTTACTACCATAATCTAACAGTAGATATGCTACTTACCCTTCTCCAGGTATAAATGTAGGCAATATCCATTAGTGTATAGTAATCCTTTAAAGGTTCCTCTTCGTACATGACATCAATCTAGTAAAACAAAATTTCAATTATAAAGTAACAAAGAAACAAAGGTAAAACTACATTTTTTGGTCATCTAAATATAATCCAAATAAAAGTGCTTTAAAAAGCATATTCTCCAAATGTTTGAACAATGAAAGAATCCCTCTAGAAACTTCAAAAGGAGAAAAAAATTTCTAGAAATTACTAAATTTGTTTTCATAGCATAAAAGAGAATGCATATCAAATGTTTTAAGAAATTTTAACTTTAGTACTAAATTAAAATGTTTTCTATTGCTTTTTGGGGTTCAGAATACAGAAAGAAAAAAATAACTAAATCTATATAAAATACATAAAGACTATAAAAGTAGATACCTGAAAAGTATTAGGTATGTCCATTTTACTTCTGAGAAACTTTCTTAAGTGCATCACAGTCATTGCTGCTGGGCATCTTAGATATCTTTTATCATTCACCTGAGAGTACATTTGGAAAAGTAATTTTTTTCAATTCCTAACTTTCAGATAAGAATAGTTTCAGTTTAATTGCCTGAATAGGATAAAAGGTACTAATACCAAACAAAACAGGATGTGACTAAACTCTCAACTAATTGTACTTAAGTTTACTATTATTGTAAACACTAAATGATCAGATTTCTAACAGAAAGAAAACTTTAAATACAGCAAGGTATTAAACACAAACTATTTAAAATATTCTGAGAGCACTCACATAAAATACATTCTAATTATTAAATATCACATGTATCCTTTCATAAACATCAAACATGACCAATTTCTTCTATTTAACAGCAGAAATAGAAGAAATAGAAATAAATTTTATTTAATTATGTTCTAAAGGGCAACATAATTCCCGATATAATCTAGCATCCAATGTTTCTTCTATATATTTTTAGAACATGGAACATACCTCCTCCTTAGATTTCTCTTTGTCTTTGTTTACTTTTCGATCCAATCTAAAAAACAGAAAATTTATTAGTGAAACCACATATTTAGTAAACATATTA
Organism: Tarsius wallacei; assembly: GCA_963574415.1. Lineage (NCBI taxonomy): Eukaryota > Metazoa > Chordata > Mammalia > Primates > Tarsiidae > Tarsius > Tarsius wallacei. The sequence goes on from CAUYQG010097403.1 coordinate 11,758, forward strand.
ACAAAACATGGATTTCCTAGAGAATTTACCTGTTCTGGTCAAAGAATTCAATGGATAAGCTTATTATCTCATCATCAGTTATAATTCTCTTATCTTCATCAGCAACCTCTCCTCTATCTTCATTTGAGCCATTGGCAGCTATAAAGACATTTTGAAATTCGATTTTAAAAAAATAAGCATCTAACTAAAATATTTCATACATAGAAGAAAGGAAGTGATAATTTAGATTAAACTCAATTTTAACACATTTTAATTATTGGATAAGTTCCACCCACAAATAAAATGTCTTCCTCCCCCAAAAAGTTTACCATCAGCTGAAGGATGAGCTGCATAAAAATCCCTTCTTCTCTTCATTTCATCTGGAGGAGGGGGAGAAAATTCAAACATTTGGTATAGCAGAACAAACTAATAAGCCCTTCAAATTCATTTTTTAAAGCAAGTTACTTACTTTTGAAAAGCCCTGGAACTAATTTGTATACAATGTCTTGAAGAGTTTTATCTGACCTGAAAAAAAATTAAAATAGTAAACAACTAATATGACAAAAACTAAACGGTTCATAAGTTTTTAGATTCTTTGTTTTTTGTGCAACAGTATTTTACTTGTTATGGTGCTGTATTTAACGATATTGATAAGATAAAAATTAATTATGAGAATAAAAGTCCTCTATGCATAACACTCTTTAAATCAGTAGAAAAAATATTTTTTATTCACTAATAATTTCTTCACATTCACTCAGTGAAGGGAAGTGTGGCTGTCGTTACTAAATTAGCTATTATGAATAGAGAATGGAAACCCTTTAAACATGTATTCTTGCCTATCATGAAGTCCACAGAGCAATGCTAATTAAGTTTTTAAAGGAATGTTGGACAGAAAAATCTTAAAATTACTTGGCTAGTACTGAACGTCATGTCATCTAAGCTTGGTCACCATTAATATGGCAATAAATTAAAGGGCTACCCTCCAGAAAACACACACATAAATTTTCTGTGAAGAAATAAAGATGGTGGCTTTCAGTAAATTATGTAACTCCAACAACAATTACTAACAAGGAATTTTAACACTTTCCTACCTTATATTCAGTAGTGGCCTGGTTTTGTGAACTTGGACATCACAAATAGGACAATACTTGCTGGTCTCCAGATAACGAACAATACATGTTTTACAGACTAGAAGTGGGAAGTAGAAGTTTTGTAAGTTTAGATATTTGAAGTAAAGCATTAAAATTAGTGTGAGAAGCTAAGAACTAGTAGAAGCATGGTAGTAAATGCCAAAAGGCACATCCAATTAAAAGACTAATTACTATCCTGAGAACACATACATTACATGTTTGTAATAAAATACACATTAACAAAAATTCACTAAATGGCTTCACCACTTTGTACCAACATCCCTATGGATTGCAGGAATTGTTAAGTTTTCAAACTGCAGGACTAATTGTGAAATACATACACATGACACAAAAAAGTGCTAAAGCTCAGTACTTACAGGAATGTAGACATTCTATTATGGTTGTGGCATCAATGAAGTACCCTCCACAAAGCACACACATTAGGTGGGGATTTAGCTCAGTGATCTTGATTCTGGTTGTTCGATGCATTTCTGCTTGATAAAAGATCCTGCAAGACACACAAACATTGGCCATAATTCACAGAACCAGAATTGAGATTATCTCTAACTCTTAGTAATCGTATACCCTGAAACACTGAGTACATAAAAGTCGTTTAACATCGTACAGCTGGGCTGTCCCAACATTTTCTACAGAAGGAATTTACTAATCAGACCAGAATCCACTCTACCGAAATGGTGAAAAAGGACCCAACCAACGTTACTTTTGGTCTCTCAGGTCACTCCTGGTGGGAGAAGAGGTCTGGGGTGGGGGTTGGGAGCCGGGAGCTGCGCCTATTCCGGTCTCTTTCTTCCATTTGTCCTCCAGCCCAGCAGCCCCAAGGCTGCTGCAGACGCCACACAATCCCCGCGGATATTTACCAGCCACTAGGGCTTGTTCCAGGTCTCCGAATTTATTGTAAAACTTCCTCATGAATCCTGAAGCGAAAATCCCGGGGTTTTTGTTGTTTTAGACGGTTCGAACACCCCAAACCTGGCATGTTTTCACGCGATACCCAGGGAAAACAATTCCGCTCTCTGCATCCCTGGCATTTCCGGAGTTGGGTGCCGGGGCCGCGGGAGGAGCGCCTCGGTCAGCCTCGCGCCGGGGCTGAGCACGGCGCACGCCCGGGGCCGGGATGCGAGGGGAGGATCCGGCGGCGCCCGGGGCTCCGTCTCGCTCCGGATTCGGAACTCGCCTCGGTCGGGGTTTCCATAGCAACTTACACTTACACTTGGCATCCGGCCACCGCTGCAACTCCGCGCGCAGCCCGGCTCGAGCCCCGAGCCTCTGCGGGCATGCGGGGCGGCCGGCGGCCGGCGGCGGGCGCGGGGGAGGGGCCGGCGCGCCGCGGGGGCGGGGCCGGCGCGGGGGCGGGGTGGGTGCGGGCGCCGCCGGCGCGGGGGTGGCGTCGCCCGCGAAGCCCGCGGCGCTGGGGCTCCGGACCCGGGGCGGCGAGGACCGGCGCGCAGCTGAGGAGACCCAGAGCCCCAGGCGGCGACGGTGAGGGAGCACGCAAACAGCAGTCCCGGCCATTTCGGACACTCTTGGGGGCCTCTTTCCACGTCGACTCCGTGCGAAGAGCTTGTTGCAAATCTCTTGACTTTTAGCAATCACTAGGTCACAAATTTCACGAAGGGATCTTTTGAGAATTGCCAACTGTGCACTTAGCACGAAACCGTCAGGGCTCCAACTGCAGAGATGTTTATTGAACCGAACCTCTTTAGAACTTCCTTCTCTAATTCGAAGCTCTCTTGTAGATTAGATGAGCAATACAAAGTTTTGGAAAGGCTGAATAATGAAATCTGTTCCACAAGAGGAGGAGAAGGCAAGGTTCTATGTTTTCTTTGAACTAACTATGCTGGGAGCAAGAAAATCTACTTTAATTGGTACTACAGTGACAATATGTAAAGAACCATGTGACCAGTCCATTCCTAACGCTAAATCAACACCTTGTCAACCCAGAGCAACGATAGGAGAAAAAACAAATGTCATTTTCCCAGCCTAACTCCATAAAAACCCCCACACGATGAAATGATAGTCCCAACAGATATCATATATTATAGAAAAGTCACAGTGGGAAACTGTCAGCAACAATACACCAGCCGACAAACAGGGAAGTCAATTACTTCGTGTAGTATTCTTGAAAAATACACTTCTACCCCCACTTCATTCCAAACCATGAAATAAGACTAAGCTTCTAGACCTGACTGAAGTACACTCTCTAATCTACCTTGAATGGAAATCTAGGAACTTGTGAAACTTACAATAAGATGTATCTGAGGTTTTACTCCTTAAGGAATTTTAATGCAGAAGGGGGAAATACCAATCAACATATCCCAATGGCCGAAATTAAGAGTTGAGTACTAAAAAAAGTTAAATAAATAAATAAATAAAACAAAGCCTCTCTTATGAAAGTGACCATAGTGGCAATCAGCAACCTCAACCAGAAAACTTCTTGTGTGACTCCTCAGTTATCTTTGGATTACTTGTTTAGAAGGATAGTGTCAACATATTGTTAACATAAATCTAAGTGGGAAGAGTTGTAGGTGGAGCATGCTCCTAAAGAGTAGCAATATTTACATCTACTTGTACTTGGTGATTAAAGACCAGCCTTCTGGGGATTAAATACAATTCCCCTTATGAAATCACAGAATCTGTGAAAGCATATACACTAAGCCACCCATCACGAAGTTCATGAAGGGGCTCCAATAAAAATAGCTGCCTTTATTTCTCCTCTACGTTGCAAAAAACCAGCACCACACAAGCATAGATATTAACACTGAGAACAATCAAACTTCCCTGGAGGGCTATCCACCAGTTGGTTTTGAACATTTAAGTCACAAGTACTTACTTGACCAAAACTCTTTCAAATTCATCTTAGATCTTAATTCACACAACTCCTATACCTCAGTTCAGAAAAATGTGGCCACAATCCTATTGCCATTTATAATGCTAATACATGTCACTTTGTTACTTAGCTAAAAATCTTTTCATGCCATTTAGTACTGGCAACCTAATGAAGACTTCCAAAATGTTGGACGTACTTGATGAGATTTGAGAAACAATCTCCTCTGTCTTAGAAACGAAAACCTTCTAGGTCCCAATCCAGAAACGGCCAGTTAAGCACGCAAAAATGCACCAAACATCCGATGGTAAAAATACTCAACAGTTAAAATTTGCCATTATAAAATACCCAGTTGGAGCTGTCAGTTTTTAGTTGGAGGCCTAACACTAGTAATGTCAAAATGAAGGAAAACAGAAGCAAGTTCTAATGTTAACAATCAGCCTGCCTACTGCAATCTAAGAAATGTAAATGAACTCTATAACCCCAGTTGGGGCTCAAGACCAACACAAGTATGGGTAAAGTTGGGGTTAACTTGGCTCCTGGGGAGAATTTTGCCAATCTGGACACTTACCATCTAAGAACTCAGTGATAGAATATTAATGGAATTACCAAAATTCAATTAATTTTCTTACAAAAGCTTATATATCTGTGTGTGTGTACATATGCAAACACATATGGCTTTAAAGATACTACTAACTAGGCATATAATTTACACAGGCAAGTTATTTCAAACATTTCTGACTGCACTTTAGGACAGATGTGTGGAGTGAACTCAAGTCTAAAAAATTTGTAATTCTGCTCATAAGATCAACCTCTGAGAGATTTCTGGTCAGTCTACTTAAAACTCAAATGTTAGTATACAGTCTCATAACTTGGTATACACTGTCAACAATTAGTATCCTTGAGTATCAAGTCTTTAGTGTCACTTATATTGTGTTTCCAGAACTTGGGAGTTAAGGTTCCTATAAAATATAGGTTGAACTACTCAACATTCTACACGCCACCAACCTACACTTGCATTGGGATAGATATGCTCGGAATTTTGCCTGCTTTAAGGGAAGGGGTTAATACATGCTTCTCTTTCAAATATTGAACCGTGACCACTAAGCCCACTAAATCCCTTTATTGCAATTGGGAATGATCAAAGTCTCTCTACTTGTTTACTTCCAATTATTAACTGTAAACCTCTGGGGAAAAGATCATGCTAGCTCGCTGTCAAGCCCAAATGACTGCGTAAACATATGCCATCAACTTTTTAGTGCTCCTTTCCCAAAGCATCCCTTTGCCAAATGACCTCCGCTGACATTTAGCAAAACCTGTGCAGCATCGTGGACTTAAGCCATGATCCTGAGCGCATCCCACAGTAGAGACAGAGAAAAGTTGGAGTCTCCAAGAGGGGGGAAATAAGAAAAAGAGAGGAAAAAGACAGAGAAAAAGGAAACCTCCAGCAAGACTAACGTCCAGTCACCATCTTCACTCCAAAAAAGCTCCAAATTTGAAATGTCCACTTCCCAGGGAGCGCGTCCCAAGTAACGCTCGGCGCAGTCATCCAAGACTCCCAACAAACACCACCTTGAAAACTTTACCATTTTCAACACAAATGCAGGAGACCTTGGAAACAACTGGGAACCGCCATCTTACCAGCCATCCAATTTCACACAAGTGTCCCCCCAACTTAAGTTAATAACATTTTCACCAGGGCGCTCTCCAGCCTAACACCCACCCTGGCGGGATCGCCAGCCCCCCCGGAACCCGTCCCTATAAGATGGGGGCGTTCTCTGGACGCTGAAACCCCTCAAAAGCCCGCTCTTCGGGAGAGGAGGGAAGCCACTTGACCCAAGCAGCTCCCGACTTGAGGAGCCCGTCCCCGTTCCATCCAAATCTACCTCTCAACAAAGGGCGCTGCGGCCGGGCAAGCCGCGGAGGCTGGAAATACGAGAGTTCTCCTCCGGGGCCATGTGCGTCGCGCGGGTGCAGAGGGGCGCTCGGGGGAGCACGGAACTAAAACGTGGGGCGGCGCGCGGCGCGTCCGGGCTGAGCGGGCGGCGGCTGGAGCGGCGCCGAGCCCGGCTGGCGGCGGCGGCGCGGCGCGGGCTGCGGGTCGGTCCCGGCGCCGCGGGAGTCGGCGGGCGGTGGCGGGCGCGCGCTCGCGGGGCGGCGGGCGGCGCGCGGGGCCGCCGGGCGGGCGGCGGGCGGCGCGCGGGGCCGGCGGGCGGGCGGCGCGGGGCTCGGCGCCCACGCTGTCAGCGCCCTCCCGGCCGGCGCGGGCGAGGCGCGGGGGGGCCGCTCCCCTTCCACCCGCGGCCGGCCCGAGCCCCGCGCGGCCCCCGCCGCCCCCCGGCCTCGTCCCGGAGGCGCCTCGCCTCCTACGTACCCGGAAAAAGCAGCCGGCGAGAGGCGATCGAAGCGGGCGGAAAAGACAATGAAAGTTAAAAGTCGTTCAGCAGAAAATGAATGTGAGCCAAGCGGCCATCTTGAAGCGAGCTGCAGACGCCGCTGTCAATGGGCAACGAGCGCAACCGAGAGGAGCCGCGGCCGCGGCGCTCAGCTCATGCTGCCTCCGAGCCCGGCCTCCTCCTCCTCCTCCGCCTCGGCCTCCTCCTCCTCCGCGGCCTCCTCCGCCTCCTCCTCCTCGGCCTCCAACGCCTCCTCCTCTTGGGCCTCCTCCTCCTCCTCGGCCGCCGCCTCCTCCTCCCGCTCCGCACTCGGGGGAGGGAGCGCGCGGAGGGGGCGCGATCGGTATTATTCTGCGGGGCTGGGAGGTGTTTCTAATCCGGATCGGGGCTCCCTCGCCAACATCCCCATTGTCTCGCCCGATCTCTGCCTTTAATACTACGATTATTTCATAGTTGCTGTGGGGGGAGGCGGGCTGGTGGGGGGCGCCGTGTGTGTGCGTGCGGAGGGGCGGGGGGAGGGGAGGAAGGATGAGGAGGGGGAGGGGAGGGTGGAAAAAAAATGCACCGCTGAAGGCAGAGTGGAAACTGACACCGGCTCCAAAATGGCTCAGAGTCCGCCCGCCCCCTCCCCCCGCCCCCCGCCGGGTCACGTGCTCCCCTCATTCCTTAAGGGCGGCCTGGGAATTAGTGTCGGTGTAGTCGGGCCCGTGGCCGCCCCCTCCCCTCCGAGCCGCGCGCCCAGCCCCCTTCCCTCTGTGCGCGGCGGCGGCGCTGGCGCGGCTGCGGAGACATTTCTCCACAGCGCCACACGCGCCGCCCTGCTCTCGGCGCGGGCATCGCTCCGGCCCCGCACGCAGCGCGGCGCAGCCCACCCCGCCCCCCGTTATTTCTTTCTTTCGGCCGCCCGCCTCCGCCCGCGGCGCACACGTCCGCGGGCCGCCGCCCCCCGCTGGCCCCGCGGGCTGCGGCCCAGAACCTGCGCCCGAGTCGGGCTCGCGGAAACAACAGCGCCCGCCCCTGCCTTCCCGCGGCCGCGCCTGCCCCCTCCCCGCCCGCCGGCGGCCGAGGCGGGGCGCGCGCGGGCGGCGGGTCCTCCGGGCAGGGGCTCCGCCGCGGCCGGGCGCTGGGGGTCGGGCTGCCGGCGCGTCCTCGCGCGCAGGTAACGGGCCGGGCCGGCCCTGCCGCGGGCGCCCGCTCCCCGGAGCTGGGGTCGTCACCAGCCCCGGGGACCGCATCCCTTCCCGCCGTGTCTAACTTGAATCCAGAGGAAAGGCGATCGTTAAAAGTTGACGCCACCCGTATCTAGCTCTTCACACAGAGCAATAATTAACACACAAACTCACATCAAAACAAAATATCACCACTCTTTTTGTGGAAAACACCACCTTATTTATTCAGCGTGTAATACTGCCTGCTTCCTTTCATGAGACTTGAAGATCAAACAGGATAAACGTACAGTTAATACTAAAAACGATTCAAATCCTCAGGCATAATTCCCCTCTTAACCCTTTCACAAGTGTAAAAAAAAGTGTCAAACTTGATGAATGGCATAAACTCAAAAGGAAAAATTTTCTCTACTGAAAGGGAGGACATCCAGCTCGCAGAAACGACGGTTCAGGGAAGGCAAGGCGTTTCTGGTTTTCCTCTAACTCGGGCGGGTCGTTAGCGTCCCCAAGTTACAACTGAGTTGCTCTTTCCAGACTTTTTGAAGCATCTTTAAGTTTCCCCACCAAGTCCTAAAAGACGTATACAATGCCACTTCTTTAGGATAAAACACGGAAAGACTATGCAAGTTCAAGAAAGATACAAGAAAAAAGGACACTTTCTAAACACGTTTAAAATTCAGAAGGATTTTAACCTTTGACAAACCACCATCGGTCAAAAGAAGCGTTTCCTCTGAAATATCTCATCTTCAAATCGGCTATTTGCCCTCACATTGAAACATGATTTCTAACCGAAACATCTTAACAGGCAAGGCATATCTAAATTAATTTTCTCAAGTTATCTATCAAAGATTATGCTGTATATATTTTCTCAAAGTTTAAAGTTTGATTAATAGTTACAATAAAACAACTCTGCAGAAGATGCCTTTAAAAATTCAATTTCATCTACATTTCCAGTAATGATCTTCATTTTTTTTAAAGTAGCAAGAAATAAATTCGTTGTCATATCCATTAATCAATGTAGTTTTTGAACTTCTCCAGTCTTAAATTGGCAATATAAACAGTTTTGGAATTTTCTGGATATTTCCTCCTTTATACAAATTCATTAAAGACCGGTTTCAAAATCCAATTTTGAAAGTTTGATTCAGTTTCTGAATGCAAAGATGACATTTTCAAAGCCATGGTCTTAATTTTGCTTTATCCCATTGAATCAAACTCATCATGAATAGAAGAACTTTACACTAAACACTACACTTCAGAAGTTTATTTTAATAGGGAACAACAAATATAGATTCTCTATTCATAACATCTTAATTTTAGCAGTGAAGCCTATGGTAAAATATTACTTTTGAAGCCCCCTTCCCACTAAATCTTTAACCAACCTTCATTATTTGCTGACAGATGGTTAGATTGTTTTTCTTTTGAACTTTCCAGAAGCTTAATTCTCAAACATTTATAAGAAGACAGGCATATTTACAAATCCTAATACTATACCTGTAATTGTTCCATGTTGCAACTAAAACTAATCTCTGGGTAGGATTGGGAATCAGTGTTCTAGGGAAGAAAAAATGCTGTTTATTTAAATCAAGAAAATTTTAAAATTTCACTACACATTTCATTTTTGGACAGGGCTTATTTATAAATACCTGTACATTTAAGGTCACCAAATATGCTGGTCTGTACATCTTATGAAGCTGATTTGTCTAAAACAACACAACACATACATATCAGACTTTAAACCTCTTTTTTTTTAATTCCCTAAATCCCCCTAGAGAAGTCTGTTAAACTTTACCTTTATCTGATATTCCAAGCGCCAAGAAACATCAGTTATATGAGGGAGAGATCTGCCTATACTGAAAGACACAGTGGTAATTTTCCACATAATGTCGACATAAAAACTTCCAGTATTTATATCTACTAAGAATGGTGTCTACCTTCTACCCCCAACCCATTTTAATCCATTCTGAGTTTAAAATATTATTAAACTTTATTTTCAAATTCTGAATAGTAAAAGAGTAGGTAAAAATCATCTCAATAAACTTTATATTTATAAACTTTATTTTTAAAACATTAGGTTAACTTCATTTATTTGACTTGTCCTTTGGCCTCTTTTCCTTGGGTCGAGATCCCTGGATTTTTTGCCCTGTTTTGCTTCACACCAGCACCCTCCATTCATACCTGCAAGTGAAAAGTGCCTCAGCTTGACACCTTATATAGTACCTACCTTCCCAGTAGGATTTCTAGGGAATTCTTATTATTCTGGGGAGGAAAAAGAAAGGAAGGAAGAAATAAAACAAATCTTTGCAAACAGAGTAGAAGAAAAATAGCAATTTTTAAAACTTTAGAGTCAGCAACCTGATATTCCGTGCAAAACAGTTCTATTCGCTCTCTGTCAAATTTACAGTCTTCTAGATAAGTGCTAGAAGAAAAAAAAAAAAAACACCAAAGTTTAGTCTCAATTTTTAAAACTGAAATTGAAATCATAAAGGTAGCATTTGAAAATAAATGGATATTTAAATAAATCCTGTACCTTAGAGTTGATTTGTCAGCTTGATGCTTTCCTGCCTCCAGTATGTAAGTTGCAGCAGCTGCATGACAATGTTTTAAAACCACTGGGTCGATGTGTTTCAAGTCTGGGTGATCTAAAATAAATTGCCAGTAATGCCTGTGATAACAATTCCTTATAGTCATGTTCCTAGAAAGGATATTTTAATTTGGGGAAAAATCCCTTTTAACAAGATAACAAAAATAATTCAAATATAAAGACTGTCAATTATAAGTAAATTAGATGAGCAATAAGGTCAACTGCAAAACAATAAAGAGAATACATCAATAATTATGTTATCTGGTTTCAATTAACTTATTTTGTCTTAACGTTTTTGCTATTTTAAAAAACCATGATCGCTTCAAAGGAAAAAAATAATACAATGGTCATTGAAACACTGTGTGGAGTAAATCCAAAGGAAAAACAAGAAGATAAATATTTTACATAGTGTTAATTTTAGAGTGAATAAACTTTCATTCTAAAAATGATGCATTTTAGGGTAACAGGCTCCGTGGAATAAGTACATAAAGGGGGTGAAAAGGAGGGCAGGAATTCAGAACATACAACATAAATTCAAAATTACATCAGAATTCTCAGGGTTTAACTTTTTCTTTTTTTTTTTGAGATCAACCCAGGTGGTGGTTGTAACTATTTTCGTTTGAGGAACTTCCACTTTCATACTTTTTGTACAAGTGTTTAGTTCATGAAACTACAGAAAAAAATTGAATTGTTGTGATATTTACATTTAAGAAAACCATCTACAAGCGTTCTGTATTAAAATATGTCTTCAGTACATACTGACAGTGCACTCCGCAATCACTGACCGGATCGCTTGAGACTAGCTTCCTGGTAACTGGTGCGGAACAAAGTTATGCATCACATTTTAAGATTCTAGGTGTAGAACCTATGTAAAACACATTGAACTAGAGTGTGTGAGTGATCACAGAGCTTGAGGTACTCTCTAAGTCGGCAAATGTCAACACTGTTTGACCTACTAATTACTTCGGAAACACACCCTTTTAAACGTTTGCCAGCCTAGCCCTGGAAGCTTGAATTGCAGGGAGCTCCCCAGATGAAGTCCAAGTGTCAAAACAGCCGCAGCCTCAGACAAGGCTAAAAACCTTAGCAGTTTAGGCCACAAACAAGACTTGAACACGGGCTTTACAAAGGAACAAAGAGACTGGGAGGGAAACCAGGCCAGGAACGTGTAGCTAGCTACGTGCAGGTGCCAAGTGGGCCAGAACAATGCTCAGGGTCCGCGCTGGGTCCCGGCAGAGCCACGTCCCCACACTCCGTCCGGAGCGAAGGGCAAAGCCCGGAGACTTCCTCTTCCCGGGGCTTTCCCCCTCGCTCTCCGTCTCGCTCCTCTTCTCCGAGCGCCCCTCCACCCCGGCCGATGCAGCTCCGAGCCGAGCGGCTTACCTAACACGGCCTCGTCCGCCTGGGCGTCCAGCAGGCTCTGGAAAGCCGCCCGGAGGAGAAGCGTGAAGGCGTTGGAGTCGAAGGAGCCAGGATCGGCCAGCATCTGGAAGCCTTTCTGCACAGACTCCGAGAGCTCCATTGTGCGCGCGCCGTGACCTTCGACACGCGCACCACGTGACACGCGCCGCGCGCTCAGCTGATGCGGCCGCGCGCGCACGCGGCTCCGGGCGGTGGCGGCGGCGGCGGCGGCGGCGGCGGCGGCGGCGGCGGCGGGGGCGCGGGCTGCGGGACCTCCCGGCCCGGGGCCTCCCCGCCAGCCTCCCCGCCGACGCAGCGCCCCGGCGTCCCCGGCCGCCCGCCCGCCGCCGCCGCCGCTTCCGTCCAGCCCTTCCTTCTGCGCAGGCCGCCGGAGTCGCCGAACCCGGGCGACAGGGGCGGCCCCGGGCGCTTTGTGGACGCGCCCGGCGCTGTCGCCTCCCCTCGGCGCTCACCTAGGAGAGTCTCCAGCTCCGTTCCCGAGAGACCCCTGGGGAGAGGGCGGGGGCGGGGTTGAGGGAGTCTCGGCCTCCCTCCCCCCGGCACACTGCGCCCTCCCTCCCTGCGCCTCGCTCACCGCGAAATCCTGGGGGAAGCTTTGATCTAAGGCACTGGGTATTGTTTTTGTGATTTTTTTTTTCACTCGCCAGCTTAACCCCGCAGCACTGCCCTTTTATGAGTGACTCTGTAAGACGTCTAATTACACAATTCTTGCTTATTTTTGCTTTTTGTCATTTCTGGAATACGGCAGTAGATTCCTTTCTGCAAAGGGTGTGTGTGTATACACATATACATGTAAATACAGTGCGTGTGTGCACGTACTATTCTCCAACAATTGGGGGTGTTATAAATTATTCATAAGCGTATTTGACAGGATTATTTTAAATGTTCTGTGCCGCTGCAAATACCTTTCAAAAGCGAACTGCGGTACAAATTTTGCGCTACTGTACTCACTACACCTGTGGGTCCAGTTTTACTCGATAGAATCTTCATACATATATTAGAAAGTTGTCTTAGTAAAATACAGTTAGGAATAGCAAGATCTTAACTGGAAGTTAAATACTATTTTGAATGTCCATAACATCCAAATTCTGTAAAGAGTCAAATAATGTATAGAGTTGAACTTCCCCTCTATTTCTACAAAGTTGGTTTAGAGAACAAGAGTGATTCTTTAAAAAAAAAAAAAATCGCAAAGTAGACGGCATTTTTTTTTTTTTTTTTTTTTTGGATCAAAAGAACTTGAAAAGCAAAAAATGCAAGCTCTTGAAGGATGGAGGGAAGGGATACAGAACAGGAAAGGTGTTTTGGTTTTCAGGAGCGATTATTTGCAAAGTTAGACTCAACGTGAAACATCCTTTCTTTTGGCATAATTTAAGTGCCTATTTGAAAAAAATAATGAATGATCAACGGTTAACCTTGCAACAACACATAAAGGGTGCCTCGTTTTATGACAGGATGCGAATGGAATAATTTAGCATCAGTAGCAGGTTGAATAACTCTTCTCAATCCTCCTTTGAAAGCTTTGAAAGGCACGTGCACTGGCTCTTCACTCGGTGAGAACATAGTAGCAGTGAAGGATTTACAAGTCTCTCTAGGGTCTTTCTGAAACAAATACCTATTAATCATATTCATCTTTTCCCCCCATCTCATTTTCTTTCTAATTTTTTTCTCATCAGCAGCAAAATATCAGTTGAAGAGTTTCAAGATATCTGATTTACTCGGGGAATATTTTACAGGGCAGAGTTGTGTAAATGTTCGACAATATTAATGCCACCTGAGCTCATTATGATTATTACACATATTTTTATGATCTGGCATAACATTGTTAATATTCTAATAGAATTTTGGATGACAACTCTAATCATAATTTAGTGTCAAAAAGCATTAATGCATGAGCATAGATTTTAAAATGTTATTTTAAAAAAGAAAAGTAAACAAAATTGGGTTGTGAGTTTATGGACATAAAAGTTAGGAAATTCACAAGGACTGTTTCCATAATAGCTGTCATTTTACTCTGTTGGCATTTATGTAAGTACTTTCATAGGACGGTTTGTCCTCTTCTGCCTAAGTAAGGTCATGTGTTAGGCCCAAGTGATAGGTACGTTTTCAGCTTCCACAAAAAAATTTAACCATAATGTTTTCTGATTCTAGAAAAACTTAATTTTCCTACAACAGGCACATTTATTTCAACTCCTTTGGAGGAGGCACAGGAGTTAGTATTTGTTTAAATGTAGAGCATAGGTGGCTTTGACAAGCCACTGAAACACATAGAAGTATGATCATTAAGAGGCATGATTACCTAGATGTAGACTTGTTTGCAGCTATAAAATCAATGCATTTTATATTTAAAAAACTATGTATGAACATCTTATGAAAGTGTGAAAAATAAAATGTAAGGTTTTGTTTTAATCACTGAAAACAGCATTGGAGCTTTCATTAAACTTTAAAAAATTCTACAGCCTCAAAGCCAATAGACTAAATTTGGCCTCAAGAACCTTTTAAAAGAACAATTATGAGCAGCTGAAATTAGCAAAATAGATATGCAAAACATCTTTATATATATCTTGCCTTCTAAACTGCAAATATTAAGGTAAACTATGCTGATACATTTGTTTTTCTTTTTGAGAATCTAGAAATTATTTGAAGAACTGGAAAGTTAAACAATGTTTTAGAGTTTCAAAATACATTGTATCCTTGAACTGGTTAATTTTTTTTAGAAGCCAGCTTAATATTGGCCCCTCTATTGTGATTACAATTAAAATGGGCTGGAGCTTTTATAGGATCTATGTGATCAAATTTTCTCAGAGGCCTCATTGCTACATTTGTTAGTTTCATGAATTAAAATATTTTCTTTTGGATTGCATAAGTACTGAAGGAGGATATTCCTTTAGATTGAGGAGTTCATTGAATATCCATGGGGAGAAAAAAATTTAGATATATTTAAGTGCCAATAAGACATTTAGAAGTTTTAACTGACATATATTATGTGTTCTGATGGGGATCCAGTTGACAGTTAAAAACACTTAAAAACTATCTATACATAAGAAACTATCCTCTCTCTGTCTCCTAATACTGATTCTTTGATGGCTAGTTGTCTTAAAACCCTGAGATAATTATTAATGAAAATAGAATTTACTGTTTTTAACCACAAATGAACAGTTGAAAGGAGTATTTAACTTAGTTATATATGGCATTTGAGAGTATAGATCAAAAACTATTTCGGTGAAGTTTATAAAAACTAGCTACATACTTTTATTAAATATTTTAACTTGGAAAGGCATAGATTGGGACTTAGAATATGGATGATCAAGTTTTTGCACATTTATGATCACAGAGTTCAGCATTAATGCATGAACATAGATTTTAAAATGTTATTTAAATATAACTTGCACCTTATATCACCTATGTTGTCAAACACCAAACAGTATTCAGAGGTGACAGCAAAACTTTTATTTTGAAACTAAACATATAATCAAGTCCCTTAATTTCTAAATGGTCATTGCTATAATAATACAGGCAAATATAACCTCTTCTCTCACATAGTTTAGCCTAATTTGTATGTGTGACTTTTAAAATAAAACTTCAATTAATGTCAATGAAATTAGTGTCTTAATATGTGAGGAAAAGTAAAATGCTAGTTAAAGGAACTAGAACCACAGAAATGAAAATCAATGACACAATGTTCTCTAGAACACTTACAGAATTCATGCTTATAGTTTTGCACAACTGTTTTGAACTTTTTTCCCTAAAACTTTATTGAAAACATTTAATTACTGGTATAATATCTAAGTCATATTTTCATCATTTAATACCATTGCTAAATTTTCATTTTTCATATAGTTGTATCAGGGAGATATGAAATATAAAACATCAAAATATAACAATAAGAAAAAATATTCTAAATCTAAGTTTCCAAAAGTCAAATTACTAAGAAATTGAGTTTCTTATAAAGATATATCTCAAAGCACTTCCAGAAATTAGAAAACGATATTTTTGTTAAACTTTACAAACAGGAAATTCTATAGTTAAGATCTTGGCAATTTCAGAAGTGAAATTTGGGAGCTATCATTGGTGCCATGCCATGATTTTGTTAGCTACTTGAGTCAGAATAAGATAATTACAAAATTAAAGGTAACCTAAGAATCAAATGATCATTTTAAATATCACATCTCTAACCAGTCTATACTTTTAAAAAATTAATTGTGCATACTAGAAAAGTCATGTATATCTCTTCAGTGTAACATATTGAAACTTACTTTAGGAAGTTTGATCTCTTATTTTTAAGCAATTAATATAACACGGGAAAATCTGAGTTGTACAGAACCACATTGTGAAGTCTTCATCTAAGAAGAAATGAGAAGTTGATTTGTAAAAAGGAAATGAAAAAAAAAACAAAAACAAATTAATTTGGCAAAAGATGGAGGCAATTTTAATTTAAATGCAAGGAAATTAGAAAGAAAAGAAAGCAATCATACTTCATATAATATTTAATGAGGAAAAAACAGGTTGAATTATCAGTCTTCGAATTTCTCTACATAGAACCAAATTTTAAAAAATCATTTAAAAAAATCAGTAATGATTTAAATGATTTCAATTCAATTGTCTTTTGTATGAATTATAAAAGTAAGTTTACTCCCTATGTCACATAATTTATATCTTTTTCACCAGTTAATTGATACAAAAATTAGGAGCTGGCCAATTATCTAATAAATTCTGTCAAATAGACAATTTAGATAACAAGCATAGTTATTCCCTCAACAGCAGGTTGACATTTATTTATTTATTTATTTCTCTCTCTCTGCTTAAATTATAAAGATCGCCACTTGGTTTCCTGTGTTGTTGATCTGGTATCAGCCAGAATGGTCCATGGCTTAGCTGTAGGAAGGTAAAAGTGAAGCATAGACGTGAAAAAAGTTTACTCTGATGAGTATATGTAATTGTCCCATATGCATACAGACTGTCCTTTAAATTATTTGTATATTTTAAAGATGAAAGCGAGAAAGGGAAGGAAGGAAGAGACAGAAAGAGAGGAAGGAAAGAGGAAGAGGAAGGGGAAGGCAGGCAGGCAGGTTTTTTTCTCTCCATGAGGAGATAAATCACAAAAAGCTTATTTACTGTTATTTTCTCTGACACAATCCATTACAGCAAGATTCTTTTAGCTGCACTGACTTCAGCTGAGCTTCACAGTAACCCTTGAAATAGACTGGAAGATCATCTGTCACGTCCAGAATCTAATCAGTTTTAAGATGTCTTACATTTAGACAACAAATGGCAGAGAATATCTAACAGATTCTCTTCCTTTTTTGGTTCTGTATTTCGAATTTCTAGTTTAACACTAATTTCTCATACCCTCAGAAATTGGAGTCTAGGCCAGCTCCATAATTTCCAGCAAAAAGTTGAACAAATGGGCCTAAGCCATGGACTATTACTGGTGAAAGCCAATATTTTTTTAAAGTTTGTATTTTGAGAGCATGCTTTTTACATATTAAAATTTGAAATATAAGTAATATACAAATATCTATATTTACTTTAAGGGAATGCAATTTTACAAAGAAAAATAGAAAAAATAAAAGAAATATTTTATAGATTAAAATTCAGATAACAGTTATCTGTACTTGCTTATAAACTGAATAACTTGACCATATTCATTTACCAAATGAAGCATCTTAGAATGGAAGTTTTGTGTATAAAAGGGATGGTTTACATAAATATACTATAAACACTGAAGGAGACTATACAACTAAATATAGTTTTAGCACATTTAAAGTAAACATTTAAACCAAAATTAATATTTTAAAAGTGCTTACCTGGTGAAGGAAGGCCTAGGTAAAAATGTCTCAATATTTTGAAATATGTATAATATTTAGAATAATACTGGTTAAGGATTTAACATTTTAATTCTGTTTGTTATAAATGTTGTATTCAACAGAATACTTCTTTTGTTCCCCTTGTCAAAATAAAATGTTGAGGCAATTTTATGGATAATTCAGTCTGAAAATGCAACTTAAAAAACTTTGGTAGAATAATTGTGAACTTTTTCACATTTGTTACATAGAATTATTCAGAAAATATTTTGAATTGTTTCTACACAACTGATTTTTACACTATGATGTATCTTCAGAAAGTAATTTTACAGACTTTGGAGAAAACAAGCACCTAAAAAATAGATTAAACTTTTCCATTCTGTGGCTTCCCATAGACTCGGTTTTTTAAAACTGTTGCTTGATTGTTTTATTAAAGTTAAAACATGAAAATTAGTGTTCTAACTCCTTCCAATGTTATTTTCAAAATTAGATTTCTTTCTGCAAGCATTTTAATCTGTATTTTGTGAAAGCAGGTAGAGGGATAGGTTTTATAAAATATTTTTAATGTAGTAAAATACCAAGAAAATAATAGCTAGTAACAAGTGAAAGAGAGAATTGTATTTATGTAGTCATTTTAGTCCATGTAATTAGAAACTTGGACCTGAGTTACTTGTATCTGGATAATTACTCTACTTTCTACTTTTTGTTTAATGCTAAAGGAAACAGGCCTGGATCATTTAGAGCAATAGGATTCTAAATCAAAATTAATCAGATAATTGACAACTTTTATTTGACTTGCAGTGCTCTATAAATTACAGACCAAAAAATGAGAAGTTTAGTAAATAATAATAATGTAGATGGAAATATGTGGGCAAATGTGGCCCAAGAAAACTCTGAATTTTCAAATGCTTTTCTTAAAATTTAAAAGTGACAGAAAATTTTAAATGAGGCCCAACCATAATATATGGGAGAGTAGTTGACAGAGATATAAACAAACTTTTGCTTTTGATAAAGTAATAATTTAATTAAAATATGAATTGAAATGAAGAATAGTTCTATAAGACCAAGAGTATCAATAAGGCATATATAAACTAGTGCAACCTCTTTGGAAAACAGTGTGGCAATTTCTGAAAGAACTAGAAATTGACGTTTCATATGACCCAGCAATCCTGCTTGTGGGAATATTCTCAGAGGAACTCAAATCATTCTACAAAAAAGATACCTACACACACATGTTTATTGCAGCACTATTCACAATAGCAAAAACATGGAACTAACCATACTGCCCATCAAAACTGGACTGGATTAAAAAAATGTGGTACATAAACAGAATGGAATATGCAGCCATAAAGAAGGACAAATATAGGACTTTGCAGCAACTTGGATGGATTTAGATTCTATCATACTCAGTGATCTATCACAAAAAGAAAGAACAGCGTACCATATGTTCTCACTCATAAGTGGACCTTGAACAATTATCATAATATTATAAGAAAGGGATTGGCAGTAGTGGGAAATTGCCAAGGGTAGGGGGTTGGTATTGGCAATTGAGGGAAACTGCCAGCGGAGGGAGGGGCACACCTCATCAACAAGGGTGCCTGCATAATGAACATTGATATACCAACCCTGATTTGCACCCCACATCTTTAAAATAAAAAATGTTAAAAAAGAAAAAAACAATAAAGACATACACATTTTGTTTTATAAATTTCTATAGACAATATGCACTCTTTTTTTTATAAAGAACTCTTTATTAGCAACGTATACTACTGACCACATGCAGAAGACTGAAATAGTACTCCTACCTATCACCATACACAAAAATTAACTCTAAATGGATCAAAGACCTAAACATAAAACCTCAAACTATAAGAATCTTTAAAAAGGCAGGAGACACCTTTGTGAAAATTGGAATGGGCAACCAATTCCTATTCAGAACCCTAAAGGTCAATACCTTAAGAAATAAGATAGACAAGTGCGACCTCATCAAGCTAACAAGCTTCTGCAAACCAAAAGGAACCATCAAGAGAGCAGGAAGACAGCCCACAGAATGGGAAAAAATATTTGCCAACTGTGTATCTGACAGAGGCCTAACATCTAGGGTC
Source organism: Tarsius wallacei (assembly GCA_963574415.1). Classification (NCBI taxonomy): domain Eukaryota; kingdom Metazoa; phylum Chordata; class Mammalia; order Primates; family Tarsiidae; genus Tarsius; species Tarsius wallacei. Next base: position 31,183 of record CAUYQG010097403.1, read on the forward strand.
TACAAGGAATTCAAATGCACCAAAAGGAAAAAAACAAACAGCCCCGTTAAAAAGTGGGCAAAAGACATGAATAGACACTTCTCAAAAGAAGATATATGGGCAGCCAATAGACACATGAAAAAATGCTCAGCCTCATTCATCATCAGAGAAATGCAAATCACAATCACATTGAGATACCACCTAACCCCAGTAAGAATGGCCATCATTAAAACAAACAACAGATGCTGGCAAGGATGCAAAGAAAAAGATACATTTCTACACTGCTGGTGGGAATGCAAACTAGAGCAACCTCTCTGGAAGGCAGTGTGGCAATTTCTGAAAGAACTAGAAATTGACCTTCCATATGACCCAGCAATTCCTCTATTGGGAATGTACCTGGAGGAACACAAATCATTCTACAAAAAAGATACCTGCACACAAGTGTTTGTTGCAGCTGTATTCACAATAGCAAAAACATGGAACCAACCATGTTGCCCATCAGAACTGGACTGGATAAAAAATGTACATATGCACAATGGAATATTATGCAGCCATAAGAAAGACAAACATATGGACTTCGCAGCAACTTGGATGGATCTGGAGTCGATCATACTCAGTGATCTATCACAGAAACAAAGAACAGAGTACTGTATGTTCTCACTCATAAGCGAACCTTGAACAATTAAAATACCATAAGAAAGAGATTGGCAGCCAGGCTCGGTGGCTCAGCCTATAATCCCGCGTGAGTGGATTGCCTGAGCCCGCGGGTTCGAGACCCGCCTGGGCAACTTGGCGAGACCTCATCTCTACAATAAATTAAAAAATTAGCCGGGCGTGGTAGCGCGCACCTGTAGTTCCAGCTACTTGGAAGGCTGAGGCGGAAGGATCGCCGGAGCCCAGCAGGTCGAGGTTGCGGTGGCCGGGAGTGGCAGAGTGAGACTCCAACTCAAAAAAAAAAAGAAAGAAAGAGATTGGCGGTAGTGGGAAACTGTCAGGGGAGGGGGGTGGAGAGGGAGGGGCATACCTTATTAACAAGTGTACCTGCATAATCAACATTTGTATACCTGAATTGTACCCCATATCTTTATAGTAAAAAAATTTAAACAAACAAAAAAAAATGTATACTAGAAGTAGTGGAAAATATTGATTTTGTGTTTATCAATTATAATAGAAGAAAAATATTCTTACATATATGCTTTTGTATTGTTTTGAAGGTTGCCTTATTTTTGTGACAAAGTAGACATAAATAAAAATATAAAATACAGATATGTTTAAGATGTTTCAACCAATGGCTGAAGTGTTTTATAGAAATTTTAAAAAGCATTTTCAAACTAATACTTTTAAATCAATATAAATTTCATTTTGCTTTTATTCTGTTTCTAAAAGTTACTATGATCAATATTTGTCTGTTTGTAAAAGCTATGACATTCCATGATGACTAATGTTCAAATTGAGTCATAATGATAGTCTGTTATATTAAAATCAAGAGTGACTATAGAAGAGTATTCATTTTGCAAGCAAACATCCTGCCATGGGGGGGAAGATATGCCATAAAATAACAGACTTGAATTTTTAGCAAAGCTTTAAGCATCTGTCCTTTGCCATAAATGGTATAAAGACAATCTAATTGTGTTTTCCCAAGCCTTTTCTCTTAGTTTCCATTTATTTTATTAAGGTTTTAGAAAAGTGTAAGAATAAAAACTTAGATTCGAACATATTCGATATGATTCCTACGATTTTTTAAAAACTTTACATAGAAATATCAGAATCTCATAGTTAATATGTTATACAAAAATTTTAAATTATCATTTCAGCTAAATAAAGTAACTAATAAATACTGTTTTGTGTATTGTAATAATATTGTACCATTCTTTGAATAAAAGTAGTTATCTTTCTTTTTTCTCTAAGATATCTGAATAATTATATTAATAATTATTTTGGAAAATATAAGAGTATAAGTTGCCATTCAAGTATGAGTTTATCTTTAGTTTCAAGTGCAATATTAATTTTTTCTTTTCTTTTTGAATTGGAGTCTTGCTTTGTCACCCAGGCTGGAGACTTATTTGTAATAAGATGTGTTGAAAAGTAATACCAAAAAATTTTTTTGAAATGTCTTTATTTAGAGATATATTCTATTTTTTAATAGGGAGATTTTCATAACTTTGCTTAACAAGTTAATTTTTATCTTAACAACTGTAAGGATTACGATAAAGTTGTATAAATAATTTACAGTGCCTTCTTGAAGTATTCTGAAATTCATAGGATTTATAATACGGGTTATAAAAAATGAAGTTGTTACTACTCTGCTTTTTTACTTTGCTGTTCTTATAAAGAGTTCTTTCATTAGTCCAATGCCCAGTACGTAATAGATAGTCAAGAATATTTGTTGAATGAATGAAAGTAGTATAGTGCACGAGTAAAGGAAGCTGAGCTTACACCCCTTATCCCACCTGCTTCCAGTACTATGACCTTGGACAAATGATTTATTTTCTTTAAGTCTCCTTTTCCTCAAATGTACAGTAGAAATAATAATGGCATCTCTTTCTCTTAGCTCTTGAAAAGTACTCAGAGCTAAGACACATGTACTATGCATACAGCAATAACCAAATAATGTAATTGTAGAATTGTGGATTTTGTTTTTACTGGTGTAGGGTTTTTTAAAATTCAAATTTACAGCTGTTATGCATATGATATAACTATTTGAGGACCCTAAGCACATAATCCCTTATTTAGAAAATGAAAATAAAAACCTTCTGGGCTGCCTGGCACTTCACATTCAGAACTCTAAAGCGAATCTTGCAGAGTTCTTATAATAAACAGTCATATGATGCCCTCGGGAGTCTTGATGACAAAAATTATCTCACCCCCTCAAGTCTTTACCAACCCTCCCTCCACCCCAGGAATCTCAGAGTCTACCAATGTCCATTATGGTTGGCCTACCTATAAACACCTACCTCTCAAGAAGGCCTAGAGAGCCCTTCCATTTCCTTTATCTTCACTGGTTCTTACTCTACTTATTCTTGAATCATTTCCTTTGGTAAGCAGCTCTTTAAAAAATGTCAGGGAGCAAAATAAAGATTCTCCTCTGGAATGTCCCTCATCTGGTTTCACAGAGTTGTGGTCTCATACTCTAGCCTGAGTGATCCATAACTTGTGGTCTTCTTGATTCTGCTTGAAGCATCTTCTTCAAAGAGCCACCTGCTCCATAAGGCATTGAGAAACTGAGCAAATTTCAAAAAACAGTGAGAACCCTCACTTTCCACAGAATGAAGGACACACTATTTGGAATGCAGAGGTTTAAACTCTACGACTCCAAAAATTGAAAAGTTCAATGAGCTTTGGCAAATATATGCAGTTATATACATATGTAGGTATAGCCTACACTCAAGATATACAGTATCACCATAATCCCGACAAATTTCTGTGTCCCCCTTTGCGGTTGTTATACCTGCCCCAACCCTGATCCCAGGAAACAACTAATTTACTTTAGCTCACTATTATTTTTGCCTTTTCCAGAACATCATACAAATGGAATCATGCAGTATGTAGTCTTTTGTGTCTGGTTGCCTTCTTTTCTTTCTTTTCTTTCTTTCTTTCTTGGTAGGTCCTCTGTCACGCAGGCTGGAGTGCAGTGGCACAATCATAGCCCACTGCAGCCTCAACCTCCAAGTCTCAAGGATCTTTTGGCCTCAGCCTACCAAAGCACTGAGATTACAGGCATGAGCCACTGCACCTGGCCACTTGTGTCTGGTTTCTTTTAGCTGGCATAACATTTTTGAGATTCACCTATGTTGATGTATCAGCAGTTCATTTCTGCTTATTGCTAAAGAGTATTCCATTATATGAATATACTAGTTTGTTTCTCCATTCACCAGTTGATGAACATATGAATTGTTTCCAGTTTCTTGGTGATTATGAATAAAGCCTTTATAAAGATTTATGTGCTGGTTTTGTGGTAGACATATGTTTTCATTTCTCTTGAATAAATTCCAAGGTGTGGGATTCCTGGGTTACATGCAGTATAGATGTTTAACTTTAGAAGAAGCTGTCAAACTGTTTTCCACAGTAGCTATATCATATTGCATTCTCACCAGCATTGTATGGGAGTTTCAGTTGCTTCACATTCTCTTCTATATGTAGTATTATCAGTTATTTTTGTTTTAGATATTTTAATAGGTAGAGAGTGGCGTATTGTTGTGATTTCAATTTACATTCCCCTAATGACTAATATGTTGAGCATTTTTTATGTGCCTATTTCCCATCCATATGTCTTTATTAGAGAAGCGTCTATTCAAATATTTTGCCCACATTTATAGGGTTGTTTGTTTTCTTATTGAGTTTTGAGAGTCTTTTATGTATTCTAGATACTTGTCATTTGTCAGATATGTTTTTACAAATATTTTTGTAGTTATCGCATGGAGTGTCTTTTCATTTTTTAAGTGTCTCTCAAAGAGCAGAAATTGTAATCTTAAGTTTAATTTTTTCTTTTATGAATCAAACTTTTGGTATTATATCTTTAAAAAAGTATCCTTTCCCGTGGGTTAGAGACCCGCCTGGGCAACTTGGCAAGACCTCATCTCTACAATAAATCAAAAACCAGCCGGGCGTGGTAGCGCACACCTGTATTTCCAGCTACTTGGAAGGTTGAGGCGGAAGGATCGCCTGAGCCCAGCAGGTCGAGGCTGCGGTGGCCGGGAGTGGCCACCGCACTCCAATCTGGGCGAGAATGAGACTCCAACTCAAAAAAAACAAACAAAAAAGAAACCCATTTCTGTTCTGGATAAAATTGACCACCCTCACAGAACTACACTCTGTAGCTGAAATACAGGGTAGTGAACTGAATTTGAGCCTGATATTGTTGTATTGTGATGCTTTCGGGTGAGGAAATGTCACTCCTAG